>WKFP01014908.1:382414-428000 GCA_011057875.1 Pterocles orientalis | reverse complement strand
CAATGGGCTCAAGCTGGAACATAGGAGGTTCCACTTGAATATGAGAAAAAACTTCTTTCCAGTGAGGGTGACAGAGCACTGGAACAGGCTGCCCAGAGAGGTTGTGGAGTCTCCTTCTCTGGAGACATTCAAAGCCCGCCTGGATGCGTTCCTGTGCGATCTGATCTAGGTGTTCCTGCTCTGGCAGGGGGACTGGACTAGATGATCTTTCGAGGTCCCTTCCAATTCCTAACATTCTGTGATTCTGTGAAGAGGGACATTATTGACCTATATTGTTGTGAGGAGGAGAAGCTAAAAACAGACACATTCGGGCAAAAGCGTTCACCCATTTGAGGTGGTTCCACATGTAGTTGTTGTACGTGGAGAGAACAAGCCCTTTCAAAGGCTTTTCACAGCACAGTGAAAGGACTTTCAAAAAGCTTTCAACAAGCTCCCTCTCAAAAGCCTTTTAATAAACATATTCAAAAATGTCCCAGAAGAGGAGGGAAGAGTGAGAGGACAAATTTGTTAATGCTAAATTATTCAGAAGAGTGGGAATGAAAGGATGCTGTAAAGACATACAGAAAGATGGCACAAAAGTGGAGGATAAAACAGAAGTCAAAATGCAGTGTTAGTAAATGTGCAGTTGTGCACCTAGGAGACACAATTTAACTTGACATGTGCAAGGATGGGCTCTGAACTAGTTGCTGCATCTCTCGAATGAGAACTCCCAGTTACAGCAGAGGGTTCCAGGAGAACATCAGCTGGCCCAAGAAAAATAACTGGAATGCTAGGAATTATCAGGAAGGAAACAGAGAACCAGGCTGAAAATGTATTTATGCCTTTGTACAAACCCATGGGGTGCTCATAGCTCAGCACTGCCTGCAGTTCTGGATTTCTGGTCAGAAAGGATGTACTAGGACGAGAAAACATAGAGATAAAAATATCACACAGTAAAGAGCAGTGTCCAAAGTAGAAACAACTAGATTAAGAGAAAAGACACAACCAAGGATAGATACGACACAAATTAATAGAAACGTCAATGACAGTGAGAAGATCATTAGGAAATTATTACTTTGATCTTTCATAGTGCAAGAAGTAGGGGCAACAAATGAAATGATCAGGTGACAGGCTGAAAACAAACAAAAGAAGGCACTTTTTCAAGCAGAAGAGTTAAACTGGGAAATTCTGTGCCCAGGTATATTCTAAATACTGTAAATCCCTAACAATTCAAAAAGCAACAGGGCCAATTCATGGAAGCAGGTCCACCAAGTCCATCAAACCCAGAAATAACATTTATAACTAGAGAATTTGCAAGACTATGGATTGCTGGAAACTGGGAGAATATGCCAGGGAAGCACCATTGTACACTTGCCCTGTTATTATGTCTTCCTTAGGCATTCAGTACTTGACTACAGTCAAAAAACAGACACCAGCTAGATGGATTTTGCCATCCCTCAAAAAATGCCTCAGAAGCCTGAAGATAGCTTCTACAAATAAAAGTATTTGTGCAGATATATTACTTGTGTTGTTTATTGCAGTCAGTGAGCTTGTCCAAAGAAATCCAATAGATCCCTGATGGAGTTTGATGCCACAGATTATGCCATCGTCTATGAATTACATCATCTTGGATGGAAGGATGAACTCTTGATCATGTGGAAATCAGCGGGAATTTTTGGCACTGCCCGCAATGGAAGCAGGATCTCTCCTTGTACTGCCTGAGTCCCAAGGCTCAAGTAACCCCAATGCATCAGGCTTCCTCCTGGGGACTTCCTGAATATTCCACGTGAAATGACAGAGACTTTCAAGGCACAAAGCTCTCTAGCATGTTCTTCAACGTTAAGTGGGGGGAAGAGTTTAAGAAATACAGGACTTTGTATTAAAATATACAAAAAAGTATTAGCACAGACACTGTGGAATTGGCCTGCTACAGTAATTCTTATCAAGAGATTAGCTCTGTTTCAACATCCAGATAGCCAAGGTTGGAAAGTAAACCCAATTTTGCATCTTAAACAGGAAAAAGGAAAAAGTTTTATAGGCTTTCATGCTTTATTTGAAGATTATCATAAGGCGAGATTTTTCATATTGCAAAGACTCTAAACTGTAAATCTTTTAAGACTGCTGACGGTCACCGTAATTTTTTCAGAGAATGATCTGGTCTGTATTTTCATCAGAACTGAAAGTATCAGAACTTAAAAAGCAGACCTTTTAAAATGAAAAACTGCCCTTAATTGAACAAAGCCTCCCTGAAAAAAATTGTATCTGTATGGGTTCTGTCAGCACATTTTCTTTGGCCTTTTAAAACACATTTGATGCAAAAGATTATTTGCTTTTTTAAAATGAACATGTTAGTGGATTTCAAAATACATTTGATATAGTACTACACTACTTTGAGGCTGAAATGCAGAGTTATAAACTACAGAATGAGTAATCAACCCCATGCATCAATATATATTTGCCGTATTAATATTTACTACTTGATCCATATAAACACAATAAAAGAATGAAAACAAAATCACTGCTCATTAGGAAAACCTCTCCACAAGATAGTATTTTCTGCATATGCCTGACGTGGCCCCGAGTATTAGCAACAGTCATTTCAACATTTCTTCAGGAAGAGAAATTTGCTTAATTGTGGCTGAGCAAGATGGCTGGAAAGTGCTGAGATACAGAGAGATTTTTCGCCATGACAATTAATGAGGTAAACTAATCTCTCATTGATAGATGAATCAGATTTTTGGACTTCAAGTATAAATCCAACAGATGAAGCTAGTCCACTGAGGGTTTTAATAATAAGAAAAGGGAAATGAGAACTATACAGCTAAATCATTGCAACGAGGCAGTTGGAAAGGCAGAGACAGTTTGCACTTGTAACAACTTAGATCTCATGAAACCATGTAATGGAATAAAAACCTTAACAAAGAATTAAAACAAAGATGGAGTACTTTAATTGAAAACTTGATCAATTAGCATAGAGGCCATAAGAAGGAGGTAACAGAGCATGAAATTTGATTAAACAGAACCATACGTCCTACTTCATTTTCAGTGGTGTCGCGAAACTGATGACCTTGAAAAGAGAAGACATTAGAAGAGTGTAAAATAGCAGTTATCTCAATGCTGGTTAAAACAGAGAACTGATAATAAATATTGTACAGTGAGGAAGCCTTAAATTAAAATCATATACATATTCAGAATGGAGAGATGGGTAGTCATAAATTGCAGTAATTGACATGCAATCCAAATTTATTACAATGGATCTAGGAACAGGGACTGCAAGGAAGTGGCCCTAACTTCACAAATTTGACAAACAGAGCAGATCACACTCTAGCTTGCTGACGAGTCAGGTTATTTTTTGACAGTTGGCATGACTCTACTGCATTAGATGATCCTTTTGAAGTTGGTAAACTACATTAAGTTCTAGAGACACTCAGCATCTACAGCAACACAGCACTGGAGTCACAGACTGATTCTTCTCAGTTTTGCCTCAAAATGAAATCTTGAAAGGACAATCCTTCACCCACCATAAACCTGCCATAAACCTATGAAGACCTCCCTCTTTTTGACAGGTGAGTTAATAGGTGAACCTGATACACTTGGTTGAAAACAACGTCTTTGTTCCTGTTGAGGTGCAGCTCCAGGGTCGCTCTTACAGATCGCTACAGCACACACTCGAGTCCATGTTCTCCTAGGGCTAAATGCTTCTATAGCTATGCAGAACAACCAACAGGAGCCCCAACAACATGGGGCTTACATCTTGAGCTGCATTTCAGCTTTATCCCACCTATGAAGAGACAAGCGGTACCTTTCTGATTTAAAGCCTACTGGAATAAAGGTTCTCCTTTAACATTTTTTGAACAACTTGGACTGACAGGGAGACACTGTACAGGTTCAGTGCTTTATGTCATGTGGCCGTGGTGTTTTGATTCTCTACAGTGCACCTTAAAATTAGATTTATTGTCATGTGGAAATACAGCTTAAGTGATTCTGAGGTGGATTTTTTCCAAAGTGTCACATTCTTGCAGTCATGTAAAGCCAGCAGGATTTGAATGAGGTCCACACAGAGTTTTTGAGAGTCCCACTTATTGTGAATTTCAAAATAAAACAATAGCAAATGTATAAATATAGTGTGATGTTTTTGCCATTAGTTTTCTTCTGAGGAAAAATGTTATGGGTGAAGGTTCCTTATAAGAAATGTGAACATTTTTTAATTAGCTTCAAGAGAATTTACAGCTTGCTCCACCTGTTCATGCATACTGCTGATCTCCTCAATGTAAAACAAACTAATTGCAGGAGGATAATATTAGTATCATGCTATTTTCTGATATGATGTCAAAAAGCAAAAAAAAAAGATTAATTCTATTTATGGTGGCAGAAAGCAAAAGGAATTTCTGCATGCCGTGTGCAGAAAATTTTGCACTGCACTCCCTTGAAAATAAATAAATCAATTAAACACACGGCACTAGATTGCCCACTAATTGTCCACACTAGTGGTCCTTTCTTTACCAAGCTATCTCCTTCTGCAAAAAAAAAAGAGAAGGACAAGCTCTAGTGTAACACTGACCTGCACCAGTCGGGGCCCCCATACATCCCATCCTGCAGTATCAGTGCCAAGCACATGAAATGTTTACAAGTGTGAGGAGTGTTTAATTATGTCCAAATCATTCATGCACAGTCTTGCTTTTTATCTGTTCCCTTATTTTTAATTCTCCATTGAAGGCACCACCAAATATTTTTGGCAGCAGATTTCTCAGTCTGACCTTTTGAGGTCCTTCCTAACCCATTGTTCTCTAATTCTGTGAGAATCAGAGAAAGCAAGCTTGCAGACACTGTGCATTTGTTCTGATACAGTTGCTTACAGTTTCCTTGGGCTGAGAGAATATTAGCTTGGTATTCCATTGAGGCTACTTTATTTTTTTATCTTCTGTTCTTCTTCAGTGTGTGCATAACCTTCCCTCTCCAAAGAAATAAAAGACAACACTATCCAGTCCCATAAACACTAATCTGAACAATATCAACATGAAAAGATAAGGAGTATTATTTATGCAAACTGATTTTCTTTCCCTTTTATTCCAATGAAGCTTACATCAATTTGTATCAATCTGCCTTCTGGGTGTCCACAGCTATTTGCTTCTTCTCTTTTTTCCCTTTACTTTCTTTTCTTTCTCTTTAGCATGTGGTTCCTTTCTAAATTTTTCATATCATGCATAAGAGACATATTCATTCTAAGACAGTACTACTTTAATACATTGCACTAAATGAAGCATACTGCTAAATACTATCTTGCTGACAGTCAAGTGAGATATGAGAATAACCATTAAAATATTAACATTCATGGGCTGATAGGAGGAGGTGCAGTCTGTTAATGCAACCATCTTACAAAGAAAAACCCAACGGACCAGACTTAGTATTCTAAAATAAATAAAACAAGCAAAATAGATCAGTAATTCACATTCCTCAGAATTCACTGGCACCAGGAAGAGACCACCAGCATGTTTTAAATGTGCACTGCTGATTTATGGGCTGTAGGGACCAACAAAGCCCAACAGTCAGTTCTCAGAAGGCACTTCTCATCAAGCACACAACTTTTGCACTGGCCAGCAGCTGCTTGTAGGCAGGAGTTCCCAGAAAGATGCAATAAGAGCATATGAAAAAAACCTCTCCAGAAATGTCTTTGCTGGCAGAAATCACAAAACGAATAGAGAATATCCAAGGAAGTTCAGCAGATGCACTGAGTCTGCACACAGTCACCACAATCCTTATCTCCACTAGCCAGATCCCCACAGACATCTTGCACACTCACAACACCAGAGTATGAAGTGTGAAGCTCCTTCTTCCAGGTGACAGGCATGAGAAGTACTTTCCTCTGCCTTCAGACAAAGCCCAGAGAGGATGAATCACAGGCGTTTCCCTGTGTAGGACTATACAGCCAATTCTATTATTTAATTGTCTACTGAGGACTTGTTGCATTCTTAAGCCACCAGGTGGATGCTTTCTGTGGATTACAACATGTTGGTTCTGATATAGGAATACCGTATGGATTTTTTAGAATACCATGTGGATATTCTTTAGAACTGGTGAGGTTTGCTACAGACATTAAAGTTTTTATTAAAAGAAAATAGAATTCTCCAGCACGTCTGAGTGACACCCATGAGTCTACGCAAAGCACCCTTACCAAGAAGAAGATGGAAAAGGAAGACACTAGGCTTGGGAATGAGAAGAGCAGGAAAAATAACTCCAGGAAGGTCCTTTCCAACCCAAATCATTCTGATTCATTCTCAAAAATCCCTTCCATCTTAGAGCTTGTGTTGTCATGCATCCTGAGAAAGACACGGATGAGGAACAGCTGTATTATATTTTGCACCTCTTTCAGGATATGCACCAGCCAACCAGCAATCACTCCTATTCCTTTGCTTCAGCTCCAGTGGACAAGGACAACGCCTAGGTCCTAAAAACTTGGTGCAAGTCCACGTGGAGCCAGAACAAAGACTCCCAGTCTTAAGCCTACCACCCTTTGAACCTCAACTTGCCTTGTAGCCAAAGTGGACTCAAGGGAAGACTAGTGCAAAGATCGTTTTGTACTCTGCAAACCCCGCAGAAGCGAACAAATCTTAGAAGGGTCAAGACGCGGCATGCAGCCAGGCAGTGTAGGAATTATAGGCAGCCTGGCTTACAGGCAATCTCCAGCCAGCCAGGCAGATGGACAGACAAGCTATGTCTAAACATCAATTTATGCAGGCCAGTAAGAGAAGGTTTGTAGAGAGAAACAGCTGGTGCTTGGGAACAGATATCTGTGCTACCTGCACTTCAGAGAGCTTTTACTTCAACCTAGTTCTAGTCTGACCCCATGCACTGAGGCCACTGCATTTGAAGCATGACTGAAACATGTCTTCTGCTTTAGTTTCATCCAAAAGAAATACACTTGGAACACCCTGAGACCAGTCCATGATGTGAAAGCTTGCTAAGTGTGGACAATGAGGACAGTAACTCCAAAACCAGTCTAAAGTAAACCACTAATGTGGACACATTCATGAAGTTTTTAGAAGAAAAGTTAGGGAGCTTTAAGGCAGCTCAGTGACGGGAACTGATTTAGATGTCCCACTGACACTGGTAGCTTAAGTACCTCTCATTTACAAAGCCTAGTTGGAGGAAAGGGCATTTCCTAGACCTAGAGCTGTTGTTTTACAACTTCCATGGCATAGTGGGTGATATGACTCTAGCAATACTCTTGGTGATATCTGACACCAAATTAAGTACCAATACAAATTTGGAAACATGGGCTATGTCTCAGAATCTATTTAAACTGTGTTATTGAGCATAATTGGATATCTTGGCTGTAGACTATGTGATAAGCATGTGGGATCTTGGGTAAGAAGCTGTAAGGTGAAATTGGGTAAAAGAGGCATTTCAGTTCTCAGTTTTCTACATTCATTTTTTTTAGCTATTCCCATCCCAATTTAAATACTATTGATGTTCAACTTTTCTTGCCAAACACCCAGCAGCTTCATCAAGCTTTTAACCAACAAATCTGCTCATTTTGCTGTTTAGTGTGATAACACACTAGCTGTTGACCTTGCACTGTGGCTTCATTTAACTTGTGATTTACTAATTTTATTTATTATTTCAAAATTATCAACATTCATGTTAAGATGTTACTTGGAACAATTAGAGTATCTTTCATATGAATTCTCCTTTTCAAGTGGGCATAGCAAGTCTTTTGATTTTTCCCACTTATTTTTATCTATTACAAAGCTTTAATTGTAGTAGTTCTTACAAAAACTCAAGACGTACAGCTATGTTTTCAGCTGCAGCTTCTAATTTACAATTCACCACTTTTGGAACGCCAGATTTAAGATACTCTGCAGATAATTTTCAGAGGTGCTGAATGCTCACAGTTCCTGGTGGCAGCTGCTTGAAGCTCATCTGTCTTGAGAGTGGCAGAGGGATGGCATGTGTACATGTAACCAGAAGATAATATTGTCAGGGGCCATCTGTCAACCCTGAACTGAGGGAATTGGGTCTAAAGAGTACGCTGCACAAGTTAGGAAGATAGTATGGGTTTGAACTCACACCATTCCACAATAGCTCTCTGTGAGAAGTTTATTAATGCCACAAATAATAATGAAATACCTCAACCCATCCTCAAAGACACTAAGCTTCTAAAACAGCTTTGAAAGCCAAACAGCTTAGAAAGCACATTTGTAAGTAAGCTACTTCTCTTATTGCTCATAAAAATGTCTACACAAGGAGGTAGTTTGGAGTACCTAGCTTCGGGCTGGATTTACTGGTAAGAAAACGCATCTGTACTCGTTATTCTGTACTCTTATTCTACTAATATCACTCAGTGTGGTACTTGCGTTTCCAAAATATATGATCAGACAAGGTCATACAGCCATTTCGTTCTTCTTCCCTAGTCTAGATACAATTGTGTACGCTACCACATTGCAATTTCACACTCTAGATTTGTATGGCACTAGAGATGAGAAAAGATCTTGGCTGCTACAATCCTTTAATAGTTGGTCATTCATTTAGACCTGTTTCTGAGCCAAGCAGAGATTCTGATACTGGCACGTGTCCCGCAGGAATTTGATTGAGAGTTGTCTCCTCTACTGTAAGACCCACCAACAGTAATGCTTTGCAGTCACTGCCAGGGACAGTCAAACATGCACTGTTACTTAGAGTGAAGGAACCAAGCAAAGACTTATTCTAATGCACATGTTTTCTTAACAAATAACATATGCTCAAAAGCATTTTCAGGACAATTGTTTCACGCTGGGAAATATTGAATTAAAACAGATGCATGCCAATTTTCATCCCAAAATTGAGAGAAAAGTATCAAATTGAATCATGTTTCACCTTTTGCTTTGATTCAGTCTTACTGAAACCTTGTGCTTTGAAAAGTTGGAAGCATCTAATTTCATTTTGTCATTACCTCTAATTTATAAGGTTTCATATTATTTACATGTTATTCTTTAAGACTTAAGATTTAATATAATATTCTGTTTCAGCATTATTAAAATAAAACTGTTCAGAGTTTCAAAAAAAAAGATCATAACTTGTACTCTGAGATTTTCATTGTAATTGAGGAATGAAAACCACACTTTGAAACTCTAAAATATCTTGTGGAATATTACTTTCTCACTTGTTCTGCTTCTGGGTCCTTATTAGTGTTAAATGTAAATAAGAAATACAAGCTAGTGCCTCTAGAGGATGACAACGACACTTTACTAAATCTTGTTTCAGACGTTATTTCTGTACCTCCACACATGAAAAAGAAGCTGTGTTTGTTACCAAAGATCAACACATCACACAATCATGTCAGTCGCCATTATATAGCTTTTATTTTCCTCATTCTGTTACAATAACACCTAAGTGCTGGATGATAATCATAACTGCAGTTCACAATTGCTTTTCATCCCTAAAAGGTCCTAATATGCTTTAGAAGCATTTATAGCAATGTGGTTTGCGGGGATTGTTTAATCTACCGCTACAGTTCAGACACCTCTGGCATGAAATTTGGCAACTGTTCAACAGCCTTATCACACAGAAAACTACACCTGAATAGGCAATTTACAAGTCGAAATATAATCATCCACCAGAGATGAGACCAGAATTTCAAGATTAATAATAATGACATAACCAGAACACAGCAAGTTAACGTACATGTCTGAGGCAACGGTCTTCATGGAGAATGACATGGAGCAACCCAGGCTCTGGGGAGTACAGGACTTTCTTTGAAATGGGTCTTTGTCTTTCTCTGTACCCTGCCAGTGCCACTGGAAAAGGTGGAAAAGTGACAGGGCTGTGGGATGCCAATTCCCTATGATATAAAAGTACTATACTTCAAGAAGGACTTGTAACGACCTGTCTGACTTCACTCTTGTGATGGCAGGCAGAGTCACTTCTACACAGCCCACAAGTTAGAGGCTTTCCCACACAGCCTGACCTTTAATGAACAACAGTCGTCAAGACAGTGGCTTTTTAATATCACCCCATTTCATTAATGTTTCATGCTCCACTCATCTGACCCCCAACTGCAGTTAGTTATACACTGTCCTTACAAAGGAATCATAAAAGGCCCTCTTGAAACAGGGATTCCCAGCATCTCTCTCCCTGGAGGTGGTCCTACATGTATAGAAATGGAAGTCAGTCCTTCCAAGACTTAAGAACATGTATCCACATGCACGACTTGGGTATCTAAAACCTTGCTGTGATCTTTCACCTCCCACCCGCTTGCGTTCTGCCTTTGCTGGAACAGAATTGAAGGTATTTAGCATAAACGAAAACGGCAAAAGCCTCACACTCCACCCTTCCCTGTCAGCTCAGCATGAAGACTTAACAAAGAACACAGCAGACTTTATAATGTTGTGACATTTGTTACTGTGAGTCAACAGACTGAGTCGCACCTGTCACACAGAAAAAGCACGTGGGACCTTTCCACTTGCCAATATCAGGTTCTGGCAATCCGTCTACATGTGGCCAAGTCATCACTGGATATTCCAATTGCACCTGCATTACTCAGGATCTTGGCTCCTGATCACACCTGTTAAAAAGACACAGAGTCCGACATTGCTCTCATCGCATGTATGAACACACCATGTGCACTGAGAACAGACCGAGCTGTGCTCATCTGGTTGCTCACTGACATACTCATGTGGCATAAAATAACTGATTTTTTAAAAAAATATAGTTCAAAAATCACATTCACCTTAGTTTCTTCATTTTTTGATTTAATAATTTAAAGTGCCAAGGCTTAAATGAACTACTGAAAAATGAGACATAATTCTAGCTAGAACACCATTACCATATTGAAAGTTAATAGCCCACAGTACTGTCATTCTGACACCTTGTTTTGATCAGTTCATAAATTTCTAAGAAAACACATTTTCAACTAAAATTTTCCAGATTTGGTGACCTTTCATGTGCCCTTTTTGGGTTTGTGCTTTATTTCTTGACAATATGAACAAGAATGTTTCAAACATCGCTTTACTACAGAGAGAGCGGACACAAAGAGAAAATGAACTCTTTTTGCTTGTTAAAAAAAAAAAGAATAAAAAAGATTTGTACCTTTTTTGTTACTTCTGTCACCAGAAAGACATAAAGGTAAAAAAATGACAAATGCTTTCATTGCATGTTCTTGTGACTGAGGGTCTTGATGTAGGTAGGACTTGGCTGTAAACAGTGCTCTATGAACGTACAGAGCACACACAGTTTGACACAGGGATAAAGTCTTCAACACATTTGGTCCAAAGTCCTGCCAAATCAGTAGGAGCTTTTTCAATCATGATAATAGACCATAGGTTGAGCAGAAATATATCTTAGGCCATATATGGTATCTGAATTTTTCAGGATAAAAACATTTCTGCAGAGACTCAAGGGAGCTGTCCCTCAGTACAACTTACCCTTCAACAGACCCTATCTCTGGATCTGCTCCACACCTGTGAAAACGCAGCAGTAGCCTTGAATGTGTCTCTTGCACTACTGTTCAACACACATGCACAGTACAAAAGGAAAACTCCAGCTCAATCACCAGAAGAGACCAGAAAATGTATCTGCCTTCTACACTTCTTCTTTAAAGAAAGCAAGATTTAGAAGATGCTGGCTTGAATGGAAACAAGTCTCCAGCTTGTGACCCACTGGCAGTCTGCACAGTCTCCCACACCTCCTCAGCATCCTATCCAGGCCCCAGGGTGCTTTGACACCTTATGAGCCTCCTCCTTTAAAAATTCTCACGGGCCTTCCCCCCTTTCAGGGCCACAAGCCTACATGCTGACTAGAGTGGGACTGACCTTGCACAGCAACTGGCCAAGTACAGTACCCAGCACCAGCCATCTAGGTCAAGTACAACCACTGCTTTCCTTCTTGCCTCTAGCTGAAGGTCCAAGAGTATTTCCTGGGCCACAGTGCTACATTATCCCCCGATGGCAAGGCAAGAAAATGTGGGCATGTGGCTCAGGAAGGAGACAGCTCCCAGCCTGGAGATACCACTAGCTGATAGCTTACACACTGAGCAGGTGAATAGAATTAAGGCTGTGCCCAGTTCTTCTTGTGGAGTCTCCTTCTCTGGAGACATTCAAAGCCCGCCTGGATGCGTTCCTGTGTGATCTGACCTAGGTGTTCCTGCTCCGGCAGGGGGATTGGACTAGAGGATCTAAGGTCCTTCCCAATCCCTAACATCCTGTGATTCTGTGATTCTGTGATTCTTAAAGTTAACAGTGCACTTCACTGTGTCACAGGCTATTGTTGCAATGGGTTATGTAGATTAGCACCATTCTTCCTGTGCCACACGATAAGGTATCTAATTTAATACGTGTTACCCTCTCTTCTGTCTGTATGCAACCACTGGGATACAGATAATATCTTTACCTAAAGTGATTGATTTTCTGTTTTCAAAAGTTTATTGGAAATCCTAAGACTCCAGAGGCTGTTCAGCTGATGGTTCCGAGTCCCGGAGATGGATTTAAAAATACATTATTTCTTTCTATCAATTTGCAAAAGAGGTACAGAGCATCAAATCCCCTTTTAAAATGACACATTAAAATGAGATACAAAGTTAAGAGTGGTTGAGTATGAAAAGTAATTCCATTTGAGACTTTGCATATGATTGACATAGTCTATGCTTTGATAAGATTAAAAAAATCTCCAGAGATAATCACTCATAATAAATCATTTATTATGTATATCTCTTAATTCTAGAGGGGTTAAGGATGAGTGAGCATGAAAGCCAGGGACAGAGCTTTATGCATCCCGTAAACACTCCTTGCAGATATTTATACGTGTCCTCAAGCACCTCTGCATGAAATACAGGAACCAAGGACACTTACCACTTTTCCTAAAAGACGTTTGCTGCACAAAAAGAGTTGACTCTCTTAGGTCGAAACTCTGCCATGACCCCAGAAACCAAAGAGAGCAAGAACAGGGGAAACACTAGCAGTGTGCTTACAGAGCAGAGATCCAAGGTAAAGCAACCCTTTCTTTGTGCCACACAGAAGAAGGCATAGGAGCAGCCAGGCTGT
The DNA here is from genome assembly GCA_011057875.1 of Pterocles orientalis. Classification (NCBI taxonomy): domain Eukaryota; kingdom Metazoa; phylum Chordata; class Aves; order Pterocliformes; family Pteroclidae; genus Pterocles; species Pterocles orientalis. Next base: position 415,008 of record WKFP01014908.1, on the reverse strand, counting down.
CACCCATCCACTAGTCTGCCACAGGGCCAAAAGGCAAGCACGTTGTGCAGGAGGCTGGGAACCTCCACTGATCATGATACGCCTGAGGGTATGCATCTTCAGCTTTCTGCATTGCCTCTTCTCATTACATGTACACTTGGAGGAGTATTTCTCTTCTGTAGGGTTTGGTCTGGGGCTCAAAGCACCAAAAGGTGGATTACATCTAAATACAGCATGACTTCTTTAAGATTAGAATGGGCCGAAAATCTTCTGTGCTAGAACCAGTTATGCATTGGGCAAAGGATTTCTTTTACTTGTATATGTTCTCAAAAGGACAGACTTTTTAACTATTACTTCCAGGATCACGGACCAAAGTTCAAATAGGTTTCATGCCTTTTTTACAAGCTGCTATATGAACAGTCAGCAGGTGCCTCTCTAGAGCGACAGGCATGATATACATCTCCTACAGCTTTACAACACTTCACCATCATAAACATGGCATGTTTTACAGGCTGCCTGATGACTTAGACAAAGAGCTGTTATAATTAATTTCCTGGCTCCATAATAATTCCATTTACAATTAGCGTTAGGAGGCAGCACAGCTCACTTTTGTGTATGGAGCTGACACGGATTTAGACATGGCAGCCTGGTGAAAAAAAACGTTCCTGGATGACTGTCTGCAGAAATTGATGCTCTTGTTTTACAGTGCTGGCTACTCAGATTGTTGAAAAAGACCTACCTAGGTATTTTTGTACCTATGGATTTTGTCCGTAGAACACTTCTTAAACTTTCTGACTGTTGACTAGGATTTTAATATTTACCTTTTGCTATCTGAGCTGCATAGCTGAGGCTTAGAGTGGATTGTCTCACCCTCATCAACAGGAAAAATGCCAGAATTCACTGAAAGAATTAGGTACGGTTAACGTAGGGAACTAGGTAGGCTGGAATACAGGGAGATGTAGCATTCACAGCCCACCCGTGGCCGTAAGCCCAAGACTGGGTCTCCAATATTTGGGGTGTAAAAAGTGTGTCTGGATGATGGCAGGAACTTCCATTAAATACGTGTGAAAATATAGATCATAATCAACAGTAATTTTCTGTTAATAGAACCATTTTGCTTGGGTTTGACCACAGGTCCCGGTTCACTGAGCACAGGCCAAGGAGGTGTTTCCCCTGTGGTGGCACGACAGGTTACACAGCAGTGCTTCCTGGTACAGACCTGGGTGTGCGGCAAATTTCCAAAGGTAAAACAACTTTTAACAGCAGCAGTGCTGCAAAAACATCTTATACAAAAGGTGCATAACATAGGCAAATGTTTTAACATGTCCAATCGTCAAAAAGAGCTGTAAGAATTGCAATTTTTTTTTCTTTTTTTTTTTTGCTTTCTAGTATTGCAATGCTTGGTCACACTGTTTGTTCTTTCATCTACTATGTTTAAGCAACATATACTGTCCCTGTTGCCTTACTTCTTCCATCTCAGGATCAGGAAAATCAGGAGAAAGTTATTTCCTAAACAAGCAGAAGCCATCACTGAAATACACACAGAAAGTATAAATTAATTGAGCTTGACAGAAATTAGTAAAAGGAAAACAGGAAATTGTTCCTATTCATCTTTTGTTCTGTTTTGTTTGTTTTTCTGTTTCCTTGCTTGCTTTACAAATGGTATAAAATTCTCTTAAGATGTTCCTCTCAACTTGTTAATGATCTAAAACAAACCATACTCACTATTAATGTTACGTAAAACAGGCTAGAATGTGTAACTATTCTAATTTGGTTGCTAAAAGGTATTATCTACTCCATAAAAATAGTGGAAAGATGCATATTTTATATAATAGGGAGGTCATCAAATCAAAATAAATTTATTTTTCTTATAAAAATCAAAATAAATAAACAAAAGAAGTGGCTACAAAATAAATACACCAAGTGCACAACTGCTCACATACAGATTTTTCCTAATAACACAGTGGAAGCTATTAAAAATTGATAGAAATAATGAGACTGTTTGTACATGTATTACCTGAGATTATACTCTGTGTGTGCAGACTACAAGGTATTTCAGGTGTTTTAAGCAAAGTATTTAATCATGTGAAAAGTACAAATAGCATGTTTCAAAATAACTTACAGGAGGAGAGGATGCCCATGTACTAAAGAAATGTTTTGGATCCCTTTTTGTCACACTGGCACAACTGAAGAATGGAAAGCGTCACACAGAACTGGAGCAACCTGTGTCACATTGACACTAAAATACAGTATCTGGATATTGCACAAGTCTGGAAAGCCATAGTCTGGTATGTCTTATTCTCTGTGAGCTTGGGTTAGACTTTTTTTGGTAAACTGCCCTAGTGATTTAAAGGGTTCTTTAAGCAGAGTTCAGGAAAGAGGTGATCTTCCTCAGCATTGGCCAAGAGCTCCACATCCTACACTTTCTTATCCTACATTCAGTCCCTCTTTTCCTAAGCAAACATTCACCCTGATCTTCACCACCTGAAAGGTCCTCACATGCAAGTTTTAGACACATTGCTGGTACACCGTGGATGTATATGAGGCTACTTCAATGAAGAACAACACCGTGTAGGAACAGCCTCTGAGTTTTTCAGGGCTGAAAAAAAAATGAGACTCCAGAACTGAGAGCACTTATGCAAGAGGGAAAATACATCCACATGCACGCAAGCATTGCCATTGAAGATTTGCATAAAATTATTCAGATGCAGAAGCCCTAGATCCTTTGCCTAAAATAGCTCTTGACATACTTACGTTTAGGGACTTTTCACCTTGTGGATGTAATTCCTTAATTAATAACTACATTTTCTGTCTACAATCCTGCAAGCCTCTTGGCAGCTACATATCCATGTGATCCAAGCCTTGTCTCAGTCAAATGTGTTTTTATTAATAACAATATGGATTATAAACACAGTTCTTTCATTTTTTAAGTACTAGCTCACCAACAGACCCAGGCAACTTAGATAGCTGGTTGATTACAAAAGATAAATAACAGGTTGAAGCTTCAAACAAAGACACATTTAAGTGTATATCCTCTCAAAAGTGCCCAGACACTCAGTTACTGCACTTCATCCATAATTAAGGTAAGCATTTACCTCCTTAAAGTAGTTTATGGAAGACAAACATTTATACTTTTTCTACAGTCACTGAGATAGATGCAGCCCCTATGTCAAGGGTGAAAGCTGCATCACATTGTTTGGGTTCTGTGTACTGTCCAGGGCACGTGGGAAGGATGTCCTGTGTCTGTTCTGTAAACACTTGCTGACCAAATTTATGGCAACTAAGAAGCTGATCTCCTGGGTCGTCTTCTAGAAGTACAGTTGCAAAACAAGTTTGTGTATGGATCCATTTAGCTGGGAATCTGTTTGAAAAAGTAGGCCTCCAGGTGGCCATCAGCTCACATGAGCATGCAGACGCAGACATGGATGCACACACCAAATACAAACACAATACCAAGAGGTTAACAGGAATCTTTTGGGGTTAAGTTTCAAATTCAAGAAGATAGGATGTAAAAGAGTTTCAAGACAACCAAACGACATATTCTAGGAGCAATAAGTAGTATTTAAGTTTTGTCCCACATGTTCCTTCCTATTAATTTAGTTGTGCATGTTACATTCAACTCTGTGCTGTCTAAATGCCATATGATTTTTAGGGAAACAATTATTTTCTCCCACATCTTTTCTTCTCCTTTCGTCTCCTTCCTAGGGTTGAGATTTGGAAAAATGTGTTGGTTGTTGGAAAGCTAGATCAAATGAATAAGCATATCTGACAGACCTTCCTGGGCTGATATTCTAATTGCTTGCTAAAAAAAATTTTGTAACTGACATAGAAGAGCATCCTGTTCCACCTCCTGAGATTAGAAATTTCACAGTTATAGTGGAAGTTCTTATAAAAGATGATGCTTATAGAGAAAGATATGCTTACCTGAGTAGCTTTGGCAGCCCAAATGATTTGGCTGCTATGAAACTAGTGCGAATGTCACAGGATTTGGCTCCACTCTCAGCTTATTTTGTGAATTTGCCCAAAAGTCATCACTCAATCTAGTCCTCTTATTTTGTTTCCTCAGTGGTACCAGGGGAGGGGCTGTCCAGATATGACTTTGCAAACTATCTAATATAGCAGGTCCCTATCACAGCTAAGAAAAAAAACAAACAAACAAACAAAAAAAACCCACCCAGCAAATCCTCTCTAGGGTTTTGAACATAAGGCAGAAATTTTTACGTTAATTCTGTATTCAGTGGAGAACCAATGGAAAGCAGATCACTAGGGAAATAAACTTACAGCTGCTTGTGTTTCTAAACAGACAAGTTGCTGCATTCTATCATCTTGGTCTGTTTTCAGACTGGATAGCTGTATTTCCAGATAATGAGATGCAATTTCTTCAAAGCAGCTTTAAATCCTACTGCATACAATGAAATGTTGTAATGCTTTTCATTTTCTTGTTTGTGTTCTGAAAAAAAAAACAACAGAATAACAGGGAGTTGATTGGAAAAATATTGGGGACTATCAGGCACTTCAGAAAAAAATCTCAAATCCTATATATGCTAAGACCTACAGTTTCCTAAAAGAAGCAATGTTGTGCCATTTATTTTAATGCATCCTCTTCATTAAAGAAAACTTTATGGGAGTTAAACTTTAATGCATTTTTTGTCTGCGTTGACAATTTGGATGGGGCTTGGGATTTGTTTGTGTGTTTGTTTATTTATTTCTTGTTAATTGGATTATAAATGGTCACAGAGGCAATTCAGTCTCCAGAGTGTATAATTTAACGATGTTCTGAATCTGTTTCTGAAAGTTACCCACACGGGAACAGTACTGAGAAAGATGCCACCTTCTCTTTGCACAGTGTAATTAAACTTTACCTGACTTCCAATAAATTAATTTACAAGGCCTTCCTATAATTTAAATGAAATGTGAACATTATCCCTTCTTTGACTTATTTTCAGCAAGCTGGATCAATGTAGTTTAGGAAATTAAATGTTACCCCATTGCCTCTCAACAGTTGATCCTCAAACCACCTCCAATCCCTTGCTTTCTCTCCTTTTCTACCAAAATTGTTACACTTTGCATAGCTGAAAGGCTACCCACATTTTGCTGCTGCCTCATAGCTAATATGCCATTACACAGTACCGGAAATACCCCATCAAACACAACAAATGCAGAGCAATATCGCTTTACTGGCAAGTCCTCAGAGCTGACTTTTTCTTCATCTTTTCATTTACATTTAGCTTTTCACAGTGTGCCAGATTGGCAGCCATCAGAAATAAAACTTAATCTACAATTAAGTGCAGGTACAGCACATGCAGAAGTAGCATGGCTACAGTCTTGTCAACATTGCCTAACAGAAGCCCAAACACAGAGAGAGAATTTTGTCATGTGCTGCGCCATGTGCACTAGGAGAGAGAAAGCAGGCCCTGAACCATTAGTAAGAATGAAGCCTTTAGGGCTATGTCACTTCTGAAGAAAGGAACGTACCCCTAACACCAGCATGAGAGGGGATTTCTGGTACAGTAAGAACAAATGTGATAGCAGCCAAAGAAAGTGATTCCTCCCACAAAGCTCTGCTGGCACAACCTGCAGGGCTGGACCCAGCCTCCTGTCACATCCTCTCAGTCCTCTCCCGTGATGCTGCACCTGGTGGTTGCCAGCATCTATTAAAATTATATCGTCTATCAGCTCCCCTACATGGGACTTGACAAGATCATCTCCACACTGCTGAGGTCAGCCATTAGAGGAAAGGCTTACATCTTTATTTGAAAAACATCACTTTGTTAGTGCATTATATATGTCAAAAGTACTCAGGATATGCAAAGGTGCTCCACTCAACCGCCTGCATTATTGCCTTCAGATGGAATGGAGTCAGCCTATGGCACACCTAGTTTCATACAGTGAACAATTTCCCCTAAATTGCAGACACAATGGTCCAACCTGTGGTCATGTTAGGGACTGTTCCTGTAAGAAAATTTTAAGTGGTGGGTGAACTTTAAAAGCAAACTGCCAAAACCACAAGGCTGTATTACTGTGGTTTAACTGAACTGACGTACTAGGGAGAAGATTCCCAAAGACTGAAGGATTTAGGGCCCCATTACACTGAAAATAGCTGTGACTTTTATGTTCTTGAGTTTCTGAGGGGCTTTGGAATGTTTTCTCCTCCAACGTGAGGCTTCTATGCAGCATAAGCAAAGCTGAACACAAACAACGAGTGTCTGTGTGAAGGCAAAGCCATAATTCCCAAGATATTGGAAGGAAAAGAGATGAAGACAGAACTGGGTGAGACCCAGTGTTACAGCTCTGCAGATTTGCTTTTGGTGCTCTTTTTGCTATCCAGAGAATAAGAAGAAGCCTTGTGCTCACCTTCAACAACAGGTGCAGCCCCCCAGCCTATCAACCACCTATCTTCAGCTTCATTTAAAGCTGCAGCCAGCCTGATTTTGCAGTGCTCTGGCACAGGCAAAGCTATCAGGTCATGACCATGACTTCTCCAGAACAATCTGCTCTCTCAGGCAACTATACCTACAGAGAGCTTCGCATTCATGTGTTATTGAGAAGTGGTTTGCAAGTACCAAGAAGTACAGCTGGAGGCCACCAAAACCTTGCTATTGCTCTTATTCTTTTAATTCAATGCTAGGCAGCTTTGAAGCAAAAAAAAATAAAGACAGAACACAGTAGGAAGATAATGATCTGAATAAAGTAAGTCAATGTTTGAATCAAATTGCAATCATATGGTGCAAAATAAGAATTTTATGCAAGACCGAGAAAGAGGAGAACAAGGGTATAGTGATTCTTACTTTATTGGTTATTAAGGGTATTAGAAACCACGGCACAGGCAGAGGACAGAAAGATTAGTCTCTACCTCAAATAACTTACATTTCAAATTGAAAAGAAAACCGTAAAGAAGTTTTCAAAAAAGAGGAGCAAGTTGTTTATTAAAAAAAAAAAAAGGTGATATAGATTAGTTACATAACTACAAAAGATGGGCACCAAAAGCTGTTTGTGGAGTTCAAAACCTTGCCAGATCTGTCAGCTGCATGTAACAACTGTTAAGGAGTCTAAAAACAACCAAAAAATGCAAAATCCCACAGAATATTACTGATTCTGTAGACTTAGTGTTTTAGAACTTGTAGATAAAACTACGACTTGTCTAGCAATCACTCATGTTTTTAGTGACCCATTTGGTCTTCTAGATGATATTTAAACTCAGTGAAATTATAGATGTATTTATAGAGGTACAGTCACAGTGAACCAGACTTCAAGCTATTGGGAGACTGACAGAAGTTAAACCATAAACAGTCACTCTTTCATATTCATGATATGCATTTAGTGCATCGTCTATGCCCTATTTCTAAGTGACTAAACACAGCCACATGCTTTACGTTACTTTGCACATCATGCAGCACCACGATAAGCTCTATTCAATTCCCCTGCATCCATCTCTCACCTGCTATAGGAACTTGCGGTGATTCTTTGTCTGCTCTGTCAACCCTGCATATTGCATCTGCCCAAGACTGAAGTTTCCTCAGCCCCTTAGGAACAGCAGAAGTGTCTCCGGTGTTAATACGTCACATCCAGATGTAAGTGAAATACCAGCCCGACATGTTCCTAGAGTCTCCAGATCTCCCTGTAAAAAGTTATTACATCACCTTGTGAGGTCATTTGAAAGCACTGGATGTTGACAACTGAGCTGAAAGTAACCATGCTCAGAAATATGCTGAATTTAGAAGTAAACCAACTTGAGATGAGAAGCAACCTGAGAACATTATGCTCAATTCAATGAGGGCATTTTTGCCAATTTACTTTTATAGGTGATCTGTCCTGTACCATTTAAGTTAGCAGCAGTTCAGTGGGATAAAGACCCAAATACAGAACCTGATCCATTCCTATTCTGAACCTATGGAAAGGCTAAACTGAATTTTGCAAAGGTTATCTGTTTATACAAGGTCAAACTAATTTAAGAGCTAAACACCCTAATGAAGAAAACTCAGAAGGATAGATGGCTGAACCGAACAAAGCCAACAGGAATGTTTGTTTACATTGAAATGTCTAGCAGCCAACAGCAATACTTGAGACAAATTTTTCAAACTAGGTAGCCTGAAGTTAAACATCCACAATCGTACGTAGGCAACGACGTGAGTGATTCGAACTGCAAAAGATTCAGGCAACCACTGCTTCCAGTGGAATCACTCATCAAAAATCAGGCCATACACTTCTCAGCCCATGTATAGATTTAATGCCCTAATTAGGCAGGAAATTTTGGATGTCTTGGCTTTAGAGTTCTGTATCTTAAAAATACTAGAAAACTTTAACATAAACATAGTGGTAAGTCCTCATATACGGTAAACCAGCACAGCTCTATTGGTATAATGAAAAAGCATTGATTTTTAATGAGCTGAAGATCTGGCTTTGTGGTCTGCTGCAGCATCTGTGTATCCATGTATGGATGATAACTACATATTGGCAGGAAGAGCTATAGAGAAACAAAGGAACAGCCCCAGAAAGCAGGAGCTACAGGTTCACGCCAAGATTTGCAACCAATCTGCTGTGAGATCTTGTACACATCACTTTGTTATTCTGTGAATTTTCCCAAATGAACATTCCCCTCTAGATACCTGTTTAGACTGTAAAACTCTTCTGACTACGTACTATAATATCCTGAGCATAACTGGTTTCTTATTTCAGTTTGTGTCCTCACCTGTTATTTCAAACACTATCAATATTAAATACATCTTATTTTATAAAACTAGCCCAGACTTTCTGGCTTGCCTGGGTAACATCTATTCCTGACTCAGCAAAGGAAAAATACACCTGATGAGCCTAACTTTCAGCCTGCAATGGATGAGGTTGAGTACTTTTATTAGTTTAATAAATTGTTAATATTGAAGATGAATAATGAAATAAGTACGGTCATGTAACCCCTAATGATTACAAAAATATGCTTTCTGACATAATTTAAACATATTACTAAAATATATATACCTGCCTCTATGCAGGCAAAGGTAATATTTCTGACATAATTATTTCTAATAATACTTTTGTTTAAAATAAAACATTTTTTTTCTACGAAATATCATCTTTCACTCAAATAAAAAGCTATTACACTCAAAACGGTAGCATTCTGATTCAAATGCAGCTCTGAAACTGTGTTCTTTTGCACTGCTTTAAATTTGGTACTGAAGATGGTGGAGAGCTATTGCACGCTTACTCTGAGGCAACTGAGGAGAAATCTTGACCACTGTTTTACATGGGGGCATACACACCCATTGCACCAGTGCCAGAAATGTAGCTAGACATGCACTTTCTTGTGCACATTGACTGGATGTCCATGTATATTCCTGGAGTACAGGTTCAGAAGATTTGAAGAATTTGACCTGGACATCTTGGAAGTGTGTCATTCACACCTGGAATTTTAGGAGGTGGATTGTTTGGAGTTTTTTTTTTTTAATTGTTTGTTTCTTTTCTAAATTAGCTAGCTAGTAGATTCTAACCTGACTTAAAATTGTATCTAGCCAAAAATGCCTTTAAATAGACAAGATATTCAAATTACTGTAAAATGTGTTTAAAAGACTATGCCAGGAACTAGTCTATTACAGCTATCACTGCCCAGCCATTCTCAGAGATAAAATAAGTAAACTAGATCATATTGGTGCACAGCTATGTTTATAGCTTGACATAGCCATGTTTATGTCACTGCCACAGAGACAGCTGACAGAAGTTGACAAACGCCAGTGAGAAGGTTATGGCCATCTTGGACTCAAGCTGGCCTTCAGCTGTCTCCGTCAAACTTACCGCTTTCACACCGAAGACTCCCACTGCAATGGCTACCCAGCGGCAGATGTTAATTCCACACTGTGTACAGCGCATGAGTTTTCTTTGATATTACAAGCTCATTTTAACTTACAGATTTAACTTCCCTCCACATTAATGCTTGAAATGTCCATCAAAACATGTCACAATTTTATGAAACTCTAGTGCAGTCCCATTACCCACTGGCACCTTTCGTTTCACTCTCCATCTCCTATTTTAATCCTGAATTTCAGAAAACGTATGCACATTGAGCAGTCCCACGACTGTAGCATAGCTATTAATTTCTTATGCAAAAACACATACACGTATACTCAGCAGAATCTGGGCTGATGTAAAAATTTCTGAAAAATTCCACTTTTACTAAGGATGTTTTGGGAAATAGCCTGGTAGTTTTACATAGGTTACGTCAAAACTTGAAAATAAGTTCCATTCACTACAGCTTTGTTTCTATTGTGAAAACGTCTTCAACCAGAACCTGATTCAGAACTCCTCTGGAGGGCTGCAAGAGCCCAGCTACAATCTGGGGAACATCCTCACTTTTCATCTTTATCACTTTCTGCAGAGCTAAATAGGATCTACTGAAGTGCCACCTGCAAAAAGATACCAGGAATATCATCCGCTTTGTTTCCACCTGCCACTGTCCCACCATTTTTTTCAGGCTGATTCTTTTTTTTCTTGAGGGAAGTTATCATTTGACTATAATCTTGCTCTTCTTCTAGGAACCTGATTAATATAAGCAATCTTTACTTTAGGTTCTGTATGTTCAAGATTCAGCAGACTGTTACAGATGCCCTAAAAATGGTTAAACAAATAAACTTTGTGGTATTTTCATGATTTATCCAGAGGCATTGTAACATCTCAGGCTGCCAAAACATGATCCAGGTCTCAAGCTTCCATTGATATCAATGGGAAATAAAATGTGTTTTAACAAAGACAAAAAAAGAGCTTGAAACCTTTCTAGTAGAAGAATCATTTGGATGATAAAGAGATGTGAACCAGGAATTCCTAAAAGAGATAACTGAAGAAAGGAATGCTTTATCAAAGACAATTTTTCTTCTACTTCTTTATAAGAGGCTGGCAAAAACAAACCAAAGTATACTTTGAAGGGAACACCCTATGATCTGTGATGTGAATTCTACTGCATTCTCACTCAATCGAGAAGTCTTTTGGAGTAGGCAAGATCTGGATTTTTTAACTCTAAAACAAGCAAGCAAATAAACAAAGCAACCAACACAGAGATCTCCTTTATACAAGAAGAGGAAAGTGATGTTAATTTTTAAGAGAACAACAAAGCACAAAGGGATTTGAAGCGACTATTCACTCCCCCATACTGCAATGAATGTTGAACATGAGATATGTCACATCAAAGGGCTGTAGATTTTTTAAGGAACTGCAGAATTCACTGAGAACCTTTAACCGCATATACTAAGAGCATTACACATTCCTTGAGAACACTATAATTGCACGTATATGTAAATGTTCTAAAGTTCAATGCCATGAGGGCACAACTTCTCTATTTCCTGCCAGAAGGCAAGAAATACTGAAAGAAATACTGGCCAGGGCACACTAGGATAGTGGTTTGGAAACAACACAGTGCACCTGGTGAAGAGTAAAGCTCAGGGTCTGAATGGAAATACACTGCTCCATTTTTAAGAGCTTCCAGTATCCTGGGACATAACACAGCACACACTAAGTAAAAAGCAAACTGAGCTCTCATGCCTTTTTCATAACTTCCAGGTGGAGAAAGGCCAGACCCTCCTTCCTAGGCCTTTCTTGGAACAAACACAGATGTCTGGCACAAAACATACGTTTGTGTTTTTACTGGATGCCAAGCTCAAGCTTGGCTTTTCTGGATTTCTATTCAGCCATTCATCGTATGGATGGTCAAGTAATTTCTCTCCCAAGTGCTCCTTTACCAGTTTAAGAACACCTGACCTTCATTCAGACCACAAAACCAAGATGGGAAGCAAAGTGCAGAAAGAGATGTCCCTACTGCAGGGACAGCGCTGCCCCACTCCCAAAGAGCGGGCGTGGAGCAGCCGTAAGCACTCAGCCACCAACAGCTTGGGCACAGGGGCTGGCTCCAGCCCCTCAGTGCCTGAATTCTAGTTGCACCAACTTCAGTGGCAACAAAACCAGCCACTCAGGTGGCCTCCTGCTGTCTTCAAAAGTGGCGGTAGCCTTAGGCATTGCCTTCTGTGTGAGGAACACTTTAATTTTCTGAACTGAAAACAATTTCATTTCAGAAACTGATTGGAAGAGAAGGAATATTTAGGGGCGACAGCACCTCTGAAAAAAAGCATGTGGAAGCAGCATCCGTTACCACACTTTGTTCTGCCACTTGCAGTCCCTGTGTTAAAATAGAGATAACAGTAGCTTCCACCAAACAGTGTGATAGAACTAAGTAAATTCATGAAGCATTTCTAAATTCTTAAGTGAAAGCTGCTATATTTAATATTATTATTATAAACTATGCAATGTTTACAAACAATTATCAGATTCTGCAATCTTCGTCAAAATGTCTAAAAAAATTTGCATCCTCATTTTCAAAAGGATTCAGAAGCTGTATGCTGTATTTTAATATAGTGGACACCCCCTAAGAAAATATTGAATGCACATGTGTATCAGACTTAACTAGAAGTTCTTGCTAAGCACTAAAGATTGAAATAAAGGCTACAGAGCATTTACTTTCAACAAAATGTAAGCAATCAGTATAATAATACTATCTCTTCCTTATCTCTATCTTATTATTCACAGAACAAGAGCTGTGTTAACAATGTCAAAAATGTAACTTGAAGAAATCTTTAATTAAAACTTCCTAAACATGACAAAATAATAAAATAACATTTCTAAGATTTTATTAAAAGCTCCAAGTGAATTAACATACTGAAATCCAGCTAAACATCTAAGTAGAGTTTAAAAGCCACTGCACATTTTAATAAAGGTCTTGCCAAAATAGCGTAATACTGTCTGCATTATTTCAATGTAATATTTTGGACTGAGCTTTTCCTACAGCTCTGTGGAGAGTCAAGAGATCATACTTCCATCCTTTCCTCTCCATTTAAAAGTCCACCTGGATAATTTGATTTTGAATTAAATCCCTGAAATTCCTTTGAAAAGGATTGAATTGTTATGTGAAATTGCAGGCAAAATTGAAGATAATTGATTGTTATGTGTAGAAATTTAAACTGAAGCAGTTAATATTTAGAGTGACAGAGGAGTAATCACGAATAGAAGTATGTCCGTTAACATGTTGCAAATGTTCATCGCTGATTAAACTCATCCAGATTTGTATATGGGTCTAGCCTAAAACAGCCCTTTGGGAGACAAAGCAAGACTGAAGTTTGTCCCAGCATTTCACTTCCCCTCGCATACTGAAAGGCGCGTTGGCAATTACAAAAACAGTTTTGCTGGAAGATTGTTTCCTGCTTCCTATCCCTCCTGATTTTTGGATGAGTTATAATATTCCCTATACAAGAATGAAAAAATATGGAAATATTTTTTTCAGAAAAGCCCAGACTGAGTTTCATTTTAAAATCCTTTGTCTAGCCTTTGCCAAGTGAAAAAAAAAAGAGCTTCAGGTAAAAAAATAAATCTGAGGTCTACAACATAGAGTATGACTGAATCCCTAAAACACCTCTCAGTTTGGACTATGGGAAAGAAAAACATAAATTAGCAGAGCTTAGAAGTCGTAGAGTATTGGAGCGCTAGAGTAGTGATGGCCAAGTCACATCAGTCTATCCCCAAGCCACTTTACTATTAAATAAAATAGCTTCACATTTTTATATTATTATTCCTTTCTAGAGCATTGTATGTTTTGAAGTTGTAAAGTCTTTGTTAATGGAGAAAAGGGCAGGAATTTTCTAGAGGTTTCAACAGAATGCAGTAAATCTAAAATACTCTTCAAGACCTTTTTGCCAGGACTCACTGGTGCACTACGGCTTCCAGTCCGTGAGAAATAGCAGCATGGTGCCTTCTCCTGCTGTACCTTCAGCCTGAAGAATGACAGTCTGGGTCCTTTTTCCCCACCCAGAACAATGTAAAAGAGCAACACTAGAACAAGTTTATCAAAGCAATTCGTTTGTTCAATTTCTTATCAAATACACAATAATCTACAAAATGTGCATACAACAATATAGAATCAAAACGTTAAAATACAGCAAAAATCTTCCCAAAACAAAATTACATTTTTTCATTCAGAACACTGATTAAACCTGCTTTTATTTATTCCTACAAAGTGTTCCTATCCAATCACATAAACATCTGAAATAGTCTATCCCAAACTATTGTAACTACTGCTAACAGTAAATGTACATGTGAAAGCTAAAGAAACACACTGGCTTGCTACACTTTCTTTGTATAAAAGATAACACATCTTTGCCAAAGACCTGTTTCTTTAACTCTTCCTGGAATGTGACTTGTCCAACAAAGCATAACTGCAGAGCTTTGAAGCAGAAGGAGAGTAGCAAAAAAATACTAAAATAGCCTGAAGGCACAGAAAATACGGTACTAAAGCCAATGGCATGATATCTGCACAATCCAGAAGATCAACAACAAGCAGAAATATTTTCTTGCTGTGCAGGGGTGAGCTGGAAGCAATTAGGGGGAAAAAAAACCACACAAACCCAAACCTCAGTACAGTGCTGCTTACAAGCGTGAAGCATCACGACTAAGGCACAGTGAACCGGCGCCTGCTACAGCCAGCTGCCATTTCGAAAGCGGTGCTTGAATAGCGGTTTGTGGAAGGAAGCCTAAGATGGATAAATGCCTCCAGGAGCCCCAGGGAAATGCAACTGCACAGACATTGAAAATAGCAGTGTGAATTTCCACTCTGACAACACGGGTAGTGGAAAGGTCCTTGGCCCCAAGGAAGTCACAAACAGATACTAAAAACCTGGCAAGCCCCTTAAAGTCTCACCCTGGGCCAGCCAGGCGGATCCCACTGGCACCCAGGCTGGAAACTGAATGCCGGTGAGCAAAAGCAAGAAGAGGGATACAGTTTGGGGATAAAGTGGAAAATTAATTTGTTGAATAGAAAGCTCTGCTTGGCCTCTTTAATCCTTGCAGTTCAGAAGTAATTGCAGCGATTTCATAAAGCACTGTCACAGAGGATGCAGTGGTTAGCTGGTCATGCCTTTGGCAGGTAGTGGTTCATATTAATAATGTTCCAGGCTTTCAAAAGCAGCCTGTATGTCTACATCAATTAATTCCCGCAGCCTTTTTGTGCGGTAAGCAAGCAATGCTATCTCTTTTCGAAGATAAAGAAACCAGAAGGAACTGAAATCTTTACAACAGGAATGTGAAGCAGACAGGATGAGGACCCCATATTTCTTTTGTTTAGAGCTGGGCTTTGAAGAATCTCTCCAGTCTGTTTCTCTCTCTCCTTTTATGTTACTCGGTGTTATCTGTTCAGATCTCAGCAGTGAGGTAAGCACCAGAAAACATACAGAGCTGCTCAACCCCCACTGAAAGGGGCTCTGGGAGCCTTAAAAGCCCTGCAGGGGCTTCCCTACAAGGGAAACGTCTCATGCTTTGGCCTTGCCATTTAGAAATGTCATCAGGTGATGTCTGCAAAGAAAAACACGAAAAACACACAAAATGCAAACTTTAATTTAGAATGAAAGCTGAGTAGCTGGAATAACGAATAAAGCATTCAACAGCGACAGTAATTTGATACTTGATACAATTTTATCTGAGGAAAAAAAAAAAACTTATTTGAAAAGCTTGTTCTATTAATCCTCAAAATTACTTCAGGGGAGAGATTTTAATGATGAGGAGGATCTGTGTGGCTGGCCCAGGGCAAGACTAAGAGGCTTCCCAGGTTTTTAGTATCCATTTGTAACTTGGGGCCAAAGGCCTTTCCATTAGCTTTCTGGAAGCAAGGTGAGATGCCTGTTGTCTAAGGGGATTAAGAAGATTTATCCTGTTCCTTTTGTGCAGTATGATTTGATCAGCACTCTCATTGGACATGCCCCTGCTCGCCCTTGCAGTTTGTCCAGCGGTATCTTTACTAGAAAGCACGGTGGATAGAATTCCAGCTCTGCTGATGCTAATGGCAAAAACTCACAAGTATTTAGATGAAACTTGCCTGGTATTAATTTCCTGACTCACGCTACGATTTTGGTCATTATTTGGAGAAAAATAACAAAATCTACACAATAATCTTTGTGACCAGCTGCGAAAACTATTATAATATAGGAAATATATCTGGTATGAGGTGTCCATGCACGCAGTCTATAACTCAGGGGCATTATAGAATAATTCTATATACTGTAGAGATAAGTGAATTAGTATAGAGGCAATCCAACTACGGTAGTACAGGTGTCTACCCTGAAAAGAAATTTTAAAACTACCTCAGATCTTTCTGTGCTTTGTGCAACACACACTGAAGCCATTTCTTCACTGACAAAAGAAATCTACATTCAACCCCTTTATCAGGATAATATGCAAGTTAAATTATAATGTTAACACAATCTGATGTTATAAAAAAGGCTTCTAATTGGATGTCACAAAAAAATTTTCTTACAGAGGTTTATTACAAATCCTCTCCACCTCCTTTTAGTATCTGCTCTGTGCTGGCAGCAGATAACTAGGGTTTTTTGAATAGCAATATGATTTACCAAAAATGTGTCTCAGCCCATCATGTGTTATGTCTATATTAAGTCAGAGACCTACAGAAAGAAGTGAAAGATGAGGATCTACTCCATACTTTGACAGAAAAAGACATGCTAAAAGTATTGACAAAATAATAGGAGAAAAAATAAATCAAGAAATATCTCCAAAGTCTATGACATAGGGTGTTTCACTGTTCCAATACAACATAAAAGAACAAGTTGGTACAGAGCCCAATTATTGCCTTGAGTGCAGCATCAATATTGCTCATGTCTTCAGATAACTTTCTGAATTTTCCAGTAAGTTCATACAACTAGAGCAGGCTGCCTATGCACTGATAAAGAACCTCACTTTCCGAGACAAAACACTATGTCCGCATCAGAAACAGCTGTGTTAGGAGGTTCTGACAGATTTCTGTTTTCCCAAGGGTGATTCCTTCGTGAGGTACATTTCTTCCTATCACTGAAATGCTGCAGGCAGAATCCTCAGCTTGCACAGATGCTTTGCACAGCATTGTCAGTAAGCAGCCTGGGCTTCCTAACCAGAATTAACGTCCTAATTTCAAGGGCATTATGCCATAAGCAGCCACTTCCCCACACTGTGGCTCTGGAATCTTCTAGTCCAGAAGAGAGCTCAAGCTGCTGATGGTGTAGATGAATCCAAGCAACCAACACGTGTGTGACAGCTAGGAAAACTCCAGAGGAGTTTGCGTTAGAGGCACCCACTCTTGGTGTCCTCATTTTGTACCTAACCATCTGACCTTTGATGTTGCTAACTGCTGAAACTAGGAAGGATTGCCTCTCCGAGCCGTTGCTGACAAAGGATGAAATGTGACAGTTGCACAGCACAGTAACATAGCAGCCAGTGCTGGCAGGAATTACATACTCTGTTGACTCTGCAGATAGCATTTGAACCACAGATACAAAGGCTCAGCACTAAATGGAACAAGGTACAGAGATGAGGGTTTGAGCCACAAGCAGGCCAGGTACATAGGATGACACCCAAAGATATTATCTTAATGTATCTGTCTAAAGTGGCTTCTGTGAAACCTCTGGAAGGGCAAAATAAACATATCATGTTGTGACGGGTTAGCCCTTGGCTGGGGGCCAAACCACACATACCCGCTCACACAGTTCCCGCCCCTACACAATCGTAGGGGAGAGAATTAGAGAGGTAAATGGAAAAGAGGACTCGTGGGTTGAGATAAGGACAATTTAATAACTAAACTACAATAATACTGAAAATAATACTATATACAAATATACAATGTGATACACAATGATACTGCCCCCCCACCCGATGACTAAAGGCCCAGCCTGCTCCCGGCCAACGACCCAGGAGGAAGGAGGGAATGGGTGGTACACAATGATACTGCCCTCCCCACCTGATGACCAAAGGCTCAGCCTGTTGCCAGCTAACGATCCCCAGAACCTGCACTCATGATTCCCCAAAACAGGGGGGGTTCACCACTCCCAGAGGCACTCCCGGAATGGAGATAACAGTCCAAGCATCCCAGTCCAAGAGCTGAGTGAAGCGGAGGAAAAACGACCACCTGGCCACAGCTAATGATCCCCCTGGAGACGGAGGATCCCCAAACTCATGGAACAGAGATAGCGAGCCTCCCGGGCCGAGAGCTACCAGCGTGTGTGTGGGGGGAGGGAAGGCCTTAGGAGAGTGAATGCAGGCACCCGAAGCGAGATGATCCAGAACCCAAGGGAAGTCAAAGAGAGCGATCTCCCGGAAGGGTCCACACCGACATATTGGGTATGATGTGCATGGGATGGAATAAATAATTGGTCAGTCTGGTTCTCAATCTTAACCTAAGAGCAAATCCCAGGCTAGTGGCTGGACTGTGTCTCTTTGCTTGGCTGCCGACCTTGGCAGCAGAACAAAACATCAGTTGTCAGCTTCTCCTGAGCAGGAATCCAAAACATAGCTTCTTGCTAGCTATTTATGAAGAGAAAAAAAAATTAACTCACTCCCTCGTAACCCAGGACACACGTCAATACTTCTGAAACTATCACCTGGAACATCTGAGTTCCCATTTTGGCTCTGACATTGATTCCCTTTGTGCCATTGGTGAGGTAATAAGCAGTACCAAGTTACACCACCTGGATTCATGCTGCAGGAAGATATGAAGTGACATGTTACACCACTTGAGCAAGAAGGGTTGCAATCTGCTTTAATATTTTCACTCATAAAAGCAAGATATTATAATATATACTCTTCCTGTTACCAGTTGGGTTATGAGATTTAATGTTTTTCCAGTTCTTTGAAGATGTAGATTGACACTGAAAGTATTTTTGGTAAATTGTTTATATGCCATAAAGGCAGCAGTATCTGCACAGATATTCTGCAAGATGCCCTGTTACCTTATTGTAACGTAGTTTTTCTCAAACAAGAACATCTTGTCTAACCAAGCATTGGAGGAGGAAACACAGTGGGATTATTTTGGATACTTCTCCACCTGGTAGATCATAAGCCAGGACAGCAGGCAGGCAGCGTCTTCCTTCCGTTGGTCCCACCACTTTGATACGCCTCATTCAAACAACCCTGCACTTGGGCCACGGCTTCTAGATTTAACTCACTAACTAACATAATATGTCAAGCAATAAGAAAAAGATACAGACTTCAGGGGACTCTGAATAACAAATTTAAACTACAGTGATTCTCCTGAACACAAGAGGAAGAGCAGCCTTTCCTGAGTGACACTCTGTGCTGGGTGAGATGCATACATTCTAGCAGGACAGCACACATTTTTTCTTCTTTCCTAGGGCCTGAAAGCCTATAATGTACTTTTGGCCAGCCTGCTTCCTCCAAGCTTGTGTGCTTCTGAAATCTCATTCTCAGATATCAACACATGGGGATGAGCCCCCAAAGTATTAGCTCAGATGGTTAGCAACAAGACCCAAAATCCCTCACACAAACTCCAAAATACTAGCACTGAAAGATGCTCAGAGAGCACCTAAATCTGAGATTTGAGAAGACAAGCAGGAAAAATGGTTTTGACGACAGCTAGAGAAGGTCAGTTGCCAAATGCCTCTGCAAAGACAGGAGCCACCCCTAACCAATTCCATTCCTCCACTTCCTCTGTCAGGGGCCTCCCTACACATTCCCAGTACACTCAGGGATCCTTTTTGCATGCATTTTGCATATAAATACACTTTCATATGTGTTTTGGTTTCTTTCCAAAATACTCTGAACACCTTTTGAGTCACAAGGCTGTGCCAAATGCATCATGTCCAAAGCCTATAAGCGTGAGCATAACATACAAAACAGGAGAAACTGATATTAAAGGACTTCAGTACTACTAAGGCTGTGCAAGAAGTGAATTTAGCCAAAATAAGAAAGGGAAGAGCACACAATGGTGAAATTACACGATCCAGGCTGGAAAATATGACTTTTAACAGTTTTCCTCTGAAACTCTCACAATTCTATGTCATATGTCCTCCGCTCTCCATTCCACACCTTCCTTCTTCCCACTTCAATAATGAATGTATCAGATTTCTTAACTGCAGTTTGGAATACCCCCACAGTACAACTTACAACAAAAAGGTTCTGTTTGATGTTGTTATTTGCCTGAGATGCTCCATATGTAGAAAAGGAATTTGGAAGAGGCTCTGTCAAGATAAATTCAGTACTACCGAGACTCTTTCAATACCACGTTTTAAAACTTTCTATTATTTTTGTAAGAGTCTTGCTTCCATTATGCAACTGCCATGAGACTCTAAGACAGAGTTGCTGCTACAGCAGGTATCAGGTTTAAAGAGCTGAACATAAATGATACAAAGGAAAGTGTTATCATTTCTGTACACAAATGTATGTGAACATAAGCACATGTGCAGGTGTGTGAGTGCAAGTACCTTTATTTATCTGTACATATGCATGTGTTTGTATACATGCCTCCCTCATCCTACTGTCAGAGGGGCAGAAGGCAATGTTGAAGTCTCTTTCAAAACAAAACTAATTGCCTGCTGGCATTTCCATTTTCAAAATGTTTCAGTAAATTGTTTTGTTAAGAGTAACATCATTTCCATCTCACTTAATCATTATTCTTCTAAACAGTGTTTCCCTTTTAAAAATGCACTGCTTTTACTGCTAAGTTTTGCTGATTTATAAACTTCACTATCCCGAAAGTAGTAATATTGCAGAGCATGCTGATTACATGACTAGATTTAATGTTACTATGCCTAAACCCCTTTCTGAAAATGAGGTCTGAGCTATAAGTCTGTATTGTCCTCAACATGAGTGAAAACAAGGACACAAATAACACGGAAATTACCTATCTATGTAAATGAAAAAGATCTTACCTAACAGAATGCGTAAAGTGCATTTATTTCTTAAAATGACCTCTACAATAAGACTTATTAATTTCTTTTTTCATTGATTTACATTTTTCTCTAAGGTAGCAAGAAAGCAACACTTTCAAGGGGGAAAAAGTGAACATTGCTCTTTAACTTAAAATACTTGTACATTTTCTGCACGCATTTGTTAAGTCATAGGAGTTCATTGACTACAGAATATTGCTTTCCATTATGCAAAGGCAAATACAGTTACCATTACTTCTCTGAGCCTGATTCAAACATCCACTGAAGTCACTGGGACTCTACCCACTCACTTCCACAGACCATGAAGCAGGTCCAGATTCGCGTAGTACGTTCCTTGCACAGGATGGGACACTAATCTTTATTTCAAAGGCTGCAGCTTTTAATACTGCTTTTAATACTGCAGTCACATCAAAAAAAAAAGAATTGCAAAAGAGCATAGAAATGCACAATTCCGAAACACACAGGCTGTCCTCTCAAACTCATAGGCAGATGCAAATTAGAAGCAATGAAAAACAAGAAGTGCTGGATTCAGCTTTCTGCCCTGGAACACCACGTAGTAAACTCCCAACCACAGCAAGTAATACATGTAGGACTGCGGGTTTCATGAAAGACTTGATTCAGCCTTCTACAATAATTTGAAATGAACTCTTAGTCAGACGTGACATCTGCAGCCTCTGTAAATTCCATGGATGAGGTAACCTGGGTTATGGATGAGGTAAACTATGAAGAAAAAAAAAATCCATATTCATTTTGCTTTCCCCCAGCTGCTTTTTCATCTGCTTTATAAACTTTATTCCCCCAACAAAACTATACATTTGTTAAATTCTTAGCAAACAAAATGTCCTGGTAAATATATCTAGAGTAACACATCTATTTGTAACCTTAAAAAATATTATGATGAATGTACTAAGTACAATAGTCACAAAAATAATATTAATAACGACAATGCACATACATTTATTTAACCTGAACTCTCCTCTCTGGACTCAGTCAAGCACAGAGCATAGTCCTCACCAGTTTTCCTACCCACATTTCCAAAGACCATTTCTTTGTATTTCATCATAAGGAATTTTTGAAGCACATATTTTCCATACTCAGGTTAAAAAAAAAAGTCTTAACAGAACATCTGAGTGATTCATCCAAACCCTTGACTACGTGTTTCTAAAAAGCCAGATATTTCATAGAAGTCAAAGATTTTATAATGCCTCAGTCAAATCACACTCTGTCATTGAGGGGTTTACAGAGTAAGCAATATGGACTGCAAAATTTTGAAGTAAAGGCTTTCCACGTGCTATCACATTCTCCCCTGTCATAATTATCTTGTTGTATATCTCAACTGAACAACAGGTGTGAGGTGCCTTTCACTTCAATTACATGCATACCCAGAATATTGTAAGTCTTTCTGACGTGGTGTGTATGCATTTTTTTTTTCTTTTTGTTCTGAAGGGATAGCTGGAGCCATTGGTGCCATTCATAGCATCTAGCAGCTTCCACTCTGACATAAAATCATTCTTTGCCGATATGAAATATCTGTTGGTCATGATGCATGCTATTTCTCATCTCTGAAGATGTGAACATGTGTTTCAGATGTTTACAGCCATACCCTGCTATCTGTTGAGGTTGCGTTTATGAAAAGGGCAATGGATAGCAGGTCAATGGATAGTGAAATGATTTTTTTCCATAAGAATTGTTGTGGTAAAGAGAAGATCCATTCAGGCACTTAATACATATAGACAGAGACAGTACATTGCATTATAAAATCTTTCCCACTCGCGTGCCATTAACATTAACCAGAAAAGCAAGATCTTAAAGGCTCAGATGCAAAAGGAAGATGTTGCTGCAAACCACAGAAAGTGTTGCTGCAAGCCACATGCTAGACAACCCACACAGTCCTATGAGCATCAGTGTGATACAGAAACAGTATCAAAAAAGAAAAAATATTATACTGTACACAGGAACATCCATTTTCTCAGCACTTACTTTATATATGTAAATATTTTATTGAAACAAGAAATACATTCAGCAAAACACTTGGAAGAAAACATAAATGAATAGTTTACAATAACGTGTCATCCACATGTTAAGGTAGTCCTGTGATGTCCTCTGCTGCTTGTCAGAACTGCTTCAATATGACCAGGCACCTCGGGAAAGTTTTTTTACAGAAGATGGGCTGTGGAAGAATGAAAGAAAGATGGAAAACTAGGGTAATAATGATGGCTAGCAGATCAGAGTATTAAGTAGTAGCCAATGGAAAATCAAGACAGTAGGCATGCAAGTACAAATAACAGATTCTTACTGTCTGTGCATATATTTAATGTCGGGGGGAGGTAAATATATACAAGTGAAAATAATGGCCTCAGTTTTAAGGTATGAGAAACATCAATGTTAATATATATGTTATTTCTAAATATATGATTTTTTACAAGTCATCTAAAATGCATATAATTGTTTCTGCCTTGGAATGTTTAAAATGGAATGAATTACAATTATATTTGAATAATTTATTCTACCACAGAAATTAAAACTAAACATGCCCATCAGGGAAAAAGGCAGGTGCTACATTACTTACATCATGCTTCAAGTGGAAATCACCTAAACAATTTCCAAAAGGCAGAAATTTTCTCAGCAGTTTACTCAGCTAATAAGATCTATTTCAGTTGAAATCTATTTTCTTCTTGCTACTACCTGAAATTTTATTCTGCCTTCTTGGGAATATCGTTACAGTAAGAAAGACTTTGAAATAATAGAATGTGCAATAACTGAGCTTTCAGATTATAAGTGTTATTTGAAAGTCTTGAAAAAATTATTGTTAACTTCCCTCACTTAGAATAAACCACTGTAACTCCTGTTTCCAGTGACTTCAGCTCCAGATGCAGAAGTGATAGAGAGGTATCATCATTTCTATTCTATAACATTTTTGCTGTCCTTCCTTAGAAGTCTATGTTGATTTAAGGCTCTTTTCCCTCACAAAATCATTATGGTAGCTAGCTAGCACAGCTTTCAGATTTTATCTTGCCATATGTTTCAAGTTGTGTGCTTCAGTCTGCATCTGCTGAGTATCTGCTACAGTATGGCTACAACATCAACCCAAAACAATTGGGACTACAGCCTTTATAATAATCACTCTCTGCAGCTGTTGAAATCAGAATCTTTAAAAAAAATCTAAAAGCTGTAGCTTCTCTCCCTTTCTCTCTCTCTTTATTTTTATCTAAAGCAAAACCAAGCACATTTTGATGGGATTATTTTAATTGAAAGATAGAAGCAGGTTTTTTTCAAGGTATAATATATAAACACATACTGCTTTATACTATGAAATAAAGGCATCTTTGGCTTTTGCCATGATAGGTGATTTAACAAAAACCCCATGTGGAAAAAAATGTCGTAGTACAATAGATCTTAGGTGTTGGAAGTCTCATTCGGAAAACAATATTGACAAAGTTCTGCTTTTCAAAAAAGAATTTGCCAGTTTTCAGAAACTGAAGAGTCTATTAACAGCTGAAACCCTAGCAATCCTAAGCTTCCCACTCTTACAGTTTATGAAGGCATTGCCAACCTCTTTACCTCAACAGCTAGACAGTGAAAACAAAATAAACCTGTCCTTCCAGCAAATATATTCAAGCACCTGCATGCTGTCAGAAGTGGCATCACTACAATGATTCAGAAGTTATAAAGAAACATACTTACAGTATCAAGGAAGAATTTGATTCTGTAGCTCCTACAGAGCTGCTTGTTTAGACTCATTCATTCCTGTTCTGGATGCAATAGCCATTTTTAGCTGATCCGTTAACATTATTTTAAAACATCTGTGATGAAAACGGTAGGCTTATAGGATCCTACAAAGATTCAGTTGTAAGGGACCTCAGGAAGCCAAAAGCAGGGTCTCTACTGAGGGCAGACCAGGTTCCTCATGGCTTTGTCCAGCCAGGTCTTGAAATCCTTCAAGGAGAGAGGCAGCACCGCCTTGTTGGGCAACCTGCTCGCTCCACCGCCTCACCGTCCTCTTGGGGAAAAAGTTTTTCCCTGTATCCAATTTGAATCTCTCTTCTCTTGTTTAGACTTCCATCCACTGTCTCTTGTCCGCCAACCATGCACCACCGTTAGAACCTGGCTCCAACTTCTTGATCACTTCCTCTCCTCCATAAGATGCTATTAGGTCTCCCCAGGACTTCTCCTGACTGAACAAATCCAGGAGAACAAAGAAAGGTTTCATAAACCTATAAAAATTATAACAGTGAGTGCAGGCAGTATTATTACTGCTGCTAAAGCACAACCGTAAGTTGGCATTCTGTTCCATTGTTAAATATGGGAAACAATGCTTCTACCCCAAATGATTGAGGGTGCAGATTTTCAAAGGTACTTAAGGTAGGTAATTTCCATTAGATTTGGGAGAAGACAGCTATATAGATAGTTTCAGATATTCAGCCATGACACTGTAAAGAAAACACATTACTGTCGTCACAACATGAGCCCTTAAAAGTCCAGCAAACACAATAATTTACTCTAAGCATGTGAGCAGCCACATCTGGAATACTTTCAAACCTACAATGAGCACATGCACAAACATTTTCAGACTAGTACCTAAAGAAAGATAGTGCAAGAAAAAAAAATGCAACAAATACTGGCACAAAGGATGTGTATGTGACTCTCAGGAATATACTTTAATAACAAAACCAGATATTTTCTTTTTAAGTGTGTTAACAAGTCTGCCAAATGAATCTCACTACTGTGATGGTAAGAAATTTCATTTTTAAATTTCAAGACTAAATCAAGAAGTGATGTCAACACTCCTGTGATTGCATTGTGCTAAACAATATACAAGGTGAATTGCTCTGGAGGAGTCTTACTCCAGCCATCAGCTGGAGAACTGAATCTCAGTTCATTAACAATGGCTCTCAGGTTCTCTTTTGAATGAGTTCCTTGATATCACTGAAAGCCACCACTTTCCTTTGTGCATCAGGACTTGACACAGATTTCGATTATTAGAACAGTTGCTATAGAAGCATCGGGAATCTTTTTGAAATAGAAAATAAGCCTTTTTGTTTATTTTTTTATCTACCTGATGATTTCCTCTCATTTTTTAAGGATGCTGCTTCTGGTGGGGATTTATTTCATTTTCAGATATATGTCAGAAATATCTAGAATGATCAGACAGGTCTCTTCCTGTTACTTTTGTTTTATAAATTTAAGAATTAATAACTAGTAAATAAATGCAAAGCAAATTACTGCCAGGCCATAAAATGTTATACCATCATTTTATGAACATTACCGACAATTTAAAAAATGTTGAAGTTCAATCCACCTAGGCAGACTCTAACTGAACAATTCTTTTATCTAATCAAATCTGAATTACCTACAAAATCAGCCAGCCAACACATCTATGTGTGGCTGAAGTTACCTACTTTCTGCAGAACTCGCACAATGTAAAACATGGGCAGGAGTTTAGAAGGTAATTTGGAGACACTGAGAAAAAGATGATGTACAGGAAACATTTTCTTTCAATTATTAAACTATTACTTGTTTAAAATTAGTGGGAATGAAAGACGTAATGGAGTGAAGCTGATGTGCTGCCAATATAAGGTCTACATGGTAGAGCATTAAACGATGTATTCAGATAATCAAGTTCACCAGAACTCAGTTTAAAAGAAATTATAGATATTATCTTTCTCCTCTTTTGAGAGGCACTGAACAATTTTTTCTCTCTCTAAAAACATACATCTATATCAATATAGATATAATCAGTGAGAAAAATATACTAGGACTTAACAAACAAAAGTATATCTATCAAAATAGTGCTATCTTTCTTTTCTTATTCAACTTTAGAAATGCATGTGGAAGTGCACTAAATCTGACCTGTGCACTAGATCCAAGGAGTACCACTTATGAAAAATGTATGTAAATACTTGCAGAAATAGAAGCAGTTGATCCCACTAAGCTGGTAGCTGTATTTGAACTCTTTCCAGAGTTCACTGGCGCTTTTCCTAATCTTCCAGAATTTCCACAGGAGCTCCATGGTGAAAGCACAGGAGCTGGGCAAGAGGGCTGCTGCTGTTTTTTTGTTTTAATGAAGGGGTCTAGGATTCCTAAAGCAAGATAGCAATCAAGTATTTAAATAATAATAGGATTATCTATTTGTTTGCAGGGGCAGGGTAAAGATGGTAATTATATGAAGCAATTCTTACTCTTTCAAGGTTACTCCTCCCTGCTCTGTCTGTCTACTTTTTCTCTCCAACTAAATGTAGACTAGAAGCACATGGGGAGTAATAAATTATGGATAACAACTTTAATTCATAGACCTCATAACTGAGAACCCTCAGTGATCTGCACTTACTCTCCTATGCACCAGCAAACAAGCTATAAATCTTCTGAATGTTGTTACTAATATCCCTATCTTTTCCAGTAATTGCAAGCAGTATCTCAAAAAAATAGTTGCCTTATTCACTCCCACAGTATTGTGGAACAGTTTGATAACCATGGATTTAGCATCAGTAGAGAGTTCAAATAAAGTTTCAGTCTCAATGGAAAACTGAGTTTTTAGTTGGTTACTAGGACAGAAGTCCTTTGCTTTGCTTACACTCTTAGCTATTTTTTTCCAAATAGAAGTGATAGCATAGGAAAACAGGGAAAAAATGAAACTAGAGAGGTTACTGAAATGAATACTGGATCAAATTATTTGCATTTTAATTGAGCCATAATCTTTAACAGGAATTTTACTTGGTTAAAAACCAGCAAAATATAGCCATTACTTCTAGAGGCACGCTGAGCGACCTATGCAACAAAAAACTTCCACAGGAACTGGCTTGTGGCCTGCCAACAGTACTGCCAAAAGGACATCTCTTTAAAGTAAGTGAATACCATTTGGACTATTAGAAACAGCATTTTGCCATCAGTAGGAATATGGCAAAAGGAAACCAATGCTGTCATGCAGGGTACACCTACAACAGCAACGGCTGGTAGTAGTTAGGCTACTGAAAGCAATACAATAATAGCAACTCAGAGTAGGTTAACTCACCACGTACTTACAGAACTTAATGAAGAACTTTTGCAGCCTGTGATAGCTGTATCTAGGCTAAAAGGCAATGAAGATATACTACCTATTCTTCCAAAAAGCTGTTTTCCTGAATCAGCTATTAAGATGGTTCTCCCACTTTTAAGACAAACAGGATGGATTTAAGTAAGTTCATAAACTATTCATTCCTCAGGTCTGCAGTAATTTATGCAAAAATACTAGTGCCTCTTGACAAACCAGAAAAGTTTTGATATAGATAAATTAATGACAAGTAAAAATCTCAATTTCATATTAAACTCTACAATAATCTGATTATTAAGATCAGTTGGCCTAGGCAGCACAAGAGTGTTAAGACTAGGGTTGCCCCTTGAACATGCCATTGGAGTAAATTTAAACAACCAAAATAAATCAGCCCTGGACAGCAGTTATGCAAAGATTATCTTACTAGACAAAGTTTTATGTTAAATGATAAATTTTTCTCAAACTTAGTACACTAAAAGGAAATAGTTCTAAAGCTAATAATAAAAAACACCAAAACCAAGAATGTGAGTTAACAGGCATACAACGTTATCTCTGCAACTCATTCTCACTATAGTGTTTTTATACTCAGCCTCCTACCAGCCACAACTGAATCATTTTCCCAACTCATTGAAGAGTAGTTTATCTCTGAAGTTAATGTGCTGCCGATCAGAAGGGGAAGGAATTTCCAAAATTAGTTCAAATCTACACTTTCCTTTATATACACATATGCACATTCACGTGTAGCCACTGCTGCTGTGTTCTACGTGTTCAAACAGTAGGAGTCATCAGTAACAGTAGCTGCTCTGCATGGGGAAGATGGTATTCTTCTGAAAAACCAAGACCCAATTCCTACAGACCTTCATCCGTGAACATCCTCAGCACTCTGAGTCACACCAAGAGTCACACATTTCCATCCAGCTTTTCCCATGAATGTTCAATAAGGATGACGGAACTGCCCATCTTCTGAGCAGGACTTAGCGCCTCAGTATGAAACGGTCAGAACAAGTGTAAGTAATTATAATGATTATTACACTAACTGTAATAGTCACCCAACAATTACCTGAACAAGAAAAGTTCCTCTGTTCCCCATAGTTTCCAGATAGCCTTGTCTATGTTCACATTGTTTACAGGTTAATAGCATGTCCTAGAGATTGCATATGTAAGATCTCAAAGATGCTTTTATCAAAATAAAAAAAAATCCAAATCATCTAATCATAGTTTATTTCATTACACACAGATAAAAATCACATTTAACCAACGCTATCTAAAACATCATGTTTCAGCAGGACTTATCTTCAGTAACGCCTTTGAACAAACACTTGAGAGCGCAATCTGCTGTCAGAGAAGGATAACACAAAGACCTTGTGCCAATATATCAGCTCTCCATCTATCATCTCTGGCTCAGCCTTCCCTCGGCTCTTCAATCTGGTCCTTGTGGTTGGCAGCTATTGAAATAACAAAGACCACAGTATATGACTTGAATGCAAGGGAAATAAATCAGCATGCTGCCTCTCTCCTAAGAATACTGTTTTCCAGATTATTCATGGCTTCTGCAAAGGCTCCACAAACACTTTGGGAAGGGTATGAAGGATTCAATACCAGAGAGGCTTTAGATTTAAAAACTCTCAGATTCAGACTTCTTGAGGTTTCTCAAAGAAGTCAAGTGGGCCACTTCAAGTGTTAGTCTCAGGGACAGCTTATTCTCAAGCAACATGCAGAGGAAGAAACAAGATGGTAAAGATTAGAAGGCACTATTAGCATTCATTGGACATTGTAGCTGTTTCTAAGCCTTTTTACAGACCTACTGGCTAATTTAGGAAATCACACTGCATCCCCTGCCTCAGTTTCCCAGTCTGCAAAGTGTGAATAATGATACTGATATCCTTTCTTAAAGTGGTCTTGGAACGGTGTATAATGAGCACTTCATAGAAATTGTGTGTAAGTATTATTATTCTCTTATTTTTTTTTAATTTGAGAGCCACTTAGATTTGAGTGTGATAGATGCCACCTCTAAGAACCTCTTAAGACCGCAGTATTTGGTTCATACAATATAAGAATGACATGGCTGTGCCATCCCCCATGTCATCAAGTAGCATTTGAAAATGCAACATTAATTCAGCATGAGCTCGATTAGAGACTCAAATCCTTCTGGCTGCCTTGTTAGAGGATTTTGTTTTTCAAGGGGTTCATCCCTCTCCAAAGTTACATGATTTGCAAAAAAGAGCCCACAATGTAGGCAAAGATCAGTTGCAGTGGTTCAAAAGAAAGTGGAAACCTTAACAGCAGCATTCACTTCAGTAATCTACTACTGAATTTATGCCTCTCTAAAATCTCACCTCGGTTCTCAGAAAAATGAAATTTTGTGCACTGCTGCCTTGTTTCAGCGAAGCAAATTCTAATTTCCTTCCCCATCTAACCCCTAAAAGGACTGTTATTAAATGTCTACATCCTCTTCCCAGTTCCAGATTCTTTCTCTTTTTTTTTTTTTTACTTTTTATTAATGTGAGAAAACAATAATGCTCAAAGATTTATACTTGAAGAACAGGTGAGTGAATGTGTGCAAGGTGCAGAAAAACTGTGATTAATGCATCCATTTTCTGATAAGCCTTTGTTTAAACAGATTTTACAACTGTCTTACAAAGAGCAGTAAGCAAAAGTTTAGTTTGAGGACCAAATAGATTTTCACCATGAATCTTATACTTGTAAACATCCTTAACCTTGTACAAATGCATCTTCGTATCTTGGACTACATATTGACTACACAATTTTGTTGGCGTGTATGTGGCATGACCGCTATCCTATGTATGCCATTTTCTACTGATAAAGCTATATAAAACCATATTAAGCCTGTTTACTTGTAATGACTATATAGCACCTTTAGCACAGAGTGAATCAAAAATGTCCACAACAGAAAAGAAAATCAAACAATGGGCCAGAAGTAATTTTGTAAGGAACAAGACTTGTTGGGGGTTAGCCCTGGAAGGCAGTGCTGCACTCCCCCAGCTGCTTGTTGAGTCCCCCAGTGGGATGGAGAATCAGGAGTGTAAAAGTGCAAAAACTCCTGGGTTGAGACAAAGACAGTTTAACAGGTAAAGCAAAAGCTGTGAGCACACACAAAGCAAAATAAGGAATTGTCACTGCTTCCCATAGGCAGGCAGGTAGGACAGCACAGCTCCTTCATGCGTAACAATGACTTCGGAAGGCAAATGCCATCACTCTGAATGTTTTCTCTTCCTTCTTCTTCCTCCAGCTTTATATGACGAGCGTGATGTCATATGGTCTGGAATATCCCTTTGGTCAGCTGAGGTCAGCTGTCCCAGCTGTGTCTGCCTCCCCCCCCCCCAGCTTCCTTTGCACCCCCAGCCTGCTCACTGGTGGGGTGATGCGAGCCTCGACTCTGTGTAAGCACTGCTCAGCAATAATTAAAACACTCCTCTGTTATCAGCACTGTTTTGGTCACAAAACCAAAACACAGCACCACAGGAGCTAATATGAAGAAAATTATCTCCATCCCAGCAAAAACCAGCACAAGACTACAGGTGAATTTCCACGTAACAGGAGAATCCCATGCTGCTGAAGCTCAGTATCCAGCGAGTAGGCAACTTATGGTAGAAATGAAAACCACAGTTAAGGGGTTATTGCTCATGGTGAGAGCCAGAGGCATGTCCACAGAAAAGAGTGAAGAACTGACTAGCAGGTTGAAGGTTGCAAGGCTGTGGACAAGCGTACAGCTAGAAACCTGCCTGTGGTCTAAGACAAATGAGTTGAAGTGTGGTAGCAATCAAGAAATAGGCACACATATGGGCTTCGAGGGGCAGAGAACAGCAACAGAAATAACACAGTGCAGGAGGAACATCTTTTAAATACGAGACATGGGAGACTGGCTGACAATGGGAGAATAGGGTGAACAGCAAGCCTGAAAATAAATCTGAACTCCAGATAGCAGAGTCAAATGAACAAATTGCCCTCTGAAAAAATGTCATGGACTAAAAAAGTAAGTTCAAATGCAAGCCAGAAAAGCAGAGAGATCTTTGTAAGTCTGTCCTTAGCAAAACAGGTAGACTTCCTTTCTTGTTACTTACAGCAGTTTTTCAGAACATTAGTGCCAGGAAGGTTTGAACCCTTTTGACTGCCATCTCTAGCAAAGAACCATTTTGCACATACTGGCAGAATGTGAATCTGACCTTGAATCCACAGTGTGACACCTCTTGAAGGCCCTTATCCTGAGACAGCTGATAACAACTGTCTTTCAGTTGCAAAGCACTACTATATAGAATTGGCAAAGTATCTTTATTAGTTATCCATCACTATGAGAAACTCTCAGCTCTCTGTATGAAAAAAAGCCCTTGCAGCATTGCTTCTACAATTGCACTGATCATTTTAGCCACTGTGAACACATGGGGTGGCCACCCTAGTTAGCCTCTCTAGTAAGGATGCACCAGCCATTGATATTACCTTCTGAAATGTAACTCAATACTAGTCCCTAAGCTAACAATGTGTGGTTACATCTTCTGCCAGTATACCCAGTGTTATAAATCCTTCCCAAAGACATCTTCACAGTTTCTTGAAGATCATGAAAAGATCATTTTTATGAAAATATATCTCCTACTTTAATTTCTGCAAATCAAAACTTCATTCAAGTTTGATTTGATTTCTTTCTACAAGTGTTTCACAGAATCACAGAATGACAGAATGTTAAGGATTGGAAGGGACCTCGAAACATCATCCAGTCCAATCCCCCTGCCGGAGCAGGAACACCTAGATCAGATCGCACAGGAACACATCCAGGCGGGCTTTGAATGTCTCCAGAGAAGGAGACTCCACAACCTCTCTGGGCAGCCTGTTCC
>WKFP01014908.1:350466-382253 GCA_011057875.1 Pterocles orientalis | reverse complement strand
AGTTCCCTGTCCCTCTTGAACTGAGGGGCCCAGAACTGGACACAATATTCCAGATGTGGTCTCACCAGGGCAGAGTAGAGGGGGAGGAGAACCTCTCTCGACCTACTGACCACCCCCCTTCTGATACACCCCAGGATGCCATTGGCCTTCTTGGCCACGAGGGCACAGTGCTGGCTCATGGTCATCCTGCTGTCCACCAGGACCCCCAGGTCCTGTTTCTTGCTCTAATGTAAAAATGTAATGTGCACAATACTGTAATCTATTAAAATGAACCAGGATGATATATTATTGGCCACATTTTAATGTGGATGTGCTTTTATTTAATCCTGAAATATTTTATATAGGAGATTGGCAATGTCTTAAAAAAATCTTTCTAGATGGATCCTACAATTTTCTTCTTCTTTAAGGATGAACTGTTCTGCAAATTTTTATAGAATACCTTTCCTGTGATTTTTGACATTTGCAAAAATGCAGACTTCAGGGCCATTTAAGTTTAAATTTTTTTTTCTCCAGAGAATAATGTCAATCTCACAATGCCTCATTGCCCCATTTGTAAAACAAGAATAACATTTTCCTTTTCCCTTAAATGACCCTTTGCTCATCCTGTCTACTTCACTTGTAAACTCCCTGCAGCAGGAGCTCTTCCTTGCTCAAGAATAGCAAGGCTATTTAAAGGGAGTCCAAGCACTTCAGAGCCTTTTGTTCTAATGTAACTTAGACACCATACAATAATCATCACTCGTACATGGCTAATTCTCACACTCTATGTATATCGGTACATTTCTATTGGTTTGATAAACTCCCCTGTTTTCAACGTTTTTATTCACCGTATCTTTCTTCTAAAGGGCTAATTTTACCTTCTGAGGAATCAGCAGTGCGTATATAAGGGAGATATCCCAATACTTTCCCCCAAAGTTCTTGCAATCCAAACAGTCTGGTCTTAAAAGTCTTTCAATCTTCAAACATATAAAAAATAGTTTACAAATCTAGCTTTGGCACAGGTATCCAGCTGAAGGACAGAAAATCATATTCCAAGGAACTGACAACAACATAGCTCTGAGGAACATAGGATCGACTGACAGCATTTTCATCCCTCGAGGCAGGCCTATTCCTACTCTGGCTAACCAGCAGACTGGGAAGAAGCAACTCTTTTCATTTACTTAGGAATTGTTCTTTCTAATCTGCAAGTGCTGATGCAGCACAATAAGGGGCAAACACAGTGCAATAAAGGTTGCAATGAAGAAATTGCAATGCTGGAACATAGTCAGTGGATTCATTTTAATGGTTCTGCATACAGCTAGATAAAAAAAGCACCATTGATTTCCTGATGACCCTCTCCTCCAAGTTAATGAATGAAAGCTACTCATGTTAAAAGGCATGCAGCATGAAAAGGTCTGCTACCATCAAGACTGTAAGGAAAAACTGATAAGCAGGATTTGAGGTAATATTTGTCACATAAGGAAAGTCCCCAAGTTTGGGATGTACAGAATCCAGTGTTCTAGCATTGCAAATCAGTTTGAATCTGGTACTATCTCTTTATTTTAATTCCTCCTTTTCAAATATTATTTTGTTCCACTGCTCAGAGAAACAGTACTTTGAAGGAGCTGAACCCTGCAGGTTGATACACCAAATACACCTGCACTGTTCAACACTAACTCATCAGTCTTCAGTGCTTGATCCAGCTTATTTGGTTCACCCAAGACAAAAAGGGTGCTTTCAAAGAAGGGGTGACAAATTTCATTTGGTTCAAGTAAGTCCTGACCAGGCATGAAAGGTTCCAAGCTGTCTGCTGTCCTGTCCATCTTCCACACAGAGACCTATAGCTTGCTCCAAATTTTTTTTTTCAGCCACAAGCAGACCCAAAATAATTTGGTCTCTACTTAGGTAGATCAAGGGCAGGCTCAGACCAGCCAAGGATTTGTCCCAAGTCACCTTGTTTTTCATCACTATAAATTACATTCTGTCAAGAATCCCACTTACATCAACTGTACTACACGTAATGCAAGATGCTGAAACACGTTGAGGGAAAGTGGCAATAGGTAGCCCTTTAAAAAGCATTTATTTTTCTATATTTACCTTTCCTCTTTTGATTCCTATCTCCTGCTTTCCATTGCAGATTCTTAATCTTGGATCCTGCTTCTCTTATCACTAAGTCCTTGTGTACTTTCTTCTTTATTGTAGCTAAGAATTATGTGGCTATTAGACGGGACTAGAGAACTCCCCTTGCTTTTCTCCATGGATATGGTAACAGTCTGCTGGTCAGCATGAGATATAAAACAGACTGTTCCACTTATTTCACTTCCTGCCTTCCCAACTTGCTATTAACTATACCTCATTTCTTCCTATTCTTCCTTTCACTGTTGTTTTCATAATGCAAAGGAGAAAATCCACAACATGCTCTGATGCTTGACTGCTCTGAATGAGTTACCTCCACTTTCCTCCCCTTGGCTAGGTTTCAAAATTAAACGTGAGCACATTAACTACTGCAGGCAGGTGCATTTCATTGTCTTGACCACCAGTCTTGCTTGTGATCTTTACATTTGTTTTTAACACCTTTCTCTATCTAACACAAGTATAAACAGAGAGTGGTTTTAATTTTGGGATTAAGGATGGAAACGCAGAAACTCTGAATTTTGTCCTTAGATCATAACTGCTTTTTTTTTTAAAATAGAACTGGCTAAATCTGTTCATCTCTCTAGGGTTCAGTATCTTCTCTAATGTCACATGCTGCCAAGCACTTATTGCTCTCACAAGTATCTGAATTCCTCAAATGAAAGGCATGTGAAAGCTATTTGAGTACCTACCTTACAAAGGTGTCGTGATTTGAGGCTTAATGAGTGTGAGACCCTCAGATGAAAAATTGCTCAATATCAGTATTCTGATTAGATTTGATCAAGCAGACTTTTAAAATTACATAGCTCATACAGAAATCAGTCATCCAAGTCAGAATTTGAAAATTTTCACCAAACCAAGGCATAGCCACTGTAAAAAGGAAGTTAAAATTAATTTTGAATACAGCGCTGTTTAAATATTTTTTCATTGTCGATGCAGGAGGGGGTACCTGTGGCCACGTCCGTTGCTGCTCTGTTGGATTGCTCCCTACTAACAGCCCAGCAAGGGCACTACATGAGGAAGGGCCCACCTCTTGATGCCTCCAGAGCCCCCATTCGTACTATCCCACAGTCCAGAAGCTGTTACGGCACTCCTAATGCTGTTTCAACACTAGCTCCTACACCAGCTCACCTGATGCCGCACAGTCCCAGAATGATGACAGACTGCTTCCTGACTGGCAGCACGGTAGCAGAGATACAAGGAGGATGCTGGCCAGAAAGGGCCTCCAGTCTCCCCTGTTGCTCTGCCAGGGTGCTGTCTGCATTCATACTGGCAGCATGGGTAGAACCATGCAACAGAGGCCCGGATTAGGTAGCTGTCCCAGATTATGCCAGGGCTGACCTTGAAAGAACAAAGTTAGTCCAAGTCTTAGTTGCAAGTGCTAGCAATGGAGTGCTTCACGCTCTGCCATTGCGAATCCCACTGGATTTTCATACAAAAACAATTCTTTGCTCTCAAAAGTGGCTTTTGTAATGAAAAAAAAAAAAGACGTGAAATCTGAAAACTGCTTACTTTTACCTGCCTCAAACCTGTTTTTAAAAAGGTAGAGGAAAAGGCGACTCAGCCTTCACAAAAGGCAAGCAGGCGGCCAGCAAAGTTGATATTTACTGGGCCACCCTAAAGAACTGCATTGATTTTTCTCTTTATGCGCTTCCCAGTTAACACGTCAAGACACTGTGGCTCTTGTATTTTTCAATACAATGTGCATAAGACCTGCTTCTAGTTTAATATTTTTCTTTTCTTTTTTTTTTTGTTTGTTTTTTTTTTAGGTAGATCACAAACTTTTAAAGACAATAGCCACCATCTACTCTTCAACCTCCTTCCTCCCATTTTCCATTCATATTTTATGAAAATTTTGTCTCAGCTGAAGGCATTCTGGGTATTTTGTAGATAATGTAAGTGAAATGTTATTTTAATGAATGTTTGTACAGTGCTGGTCCTTTAGTTAAATTACGCAAAAAGCAGGTGCATTGGACATGGGTAATAGGAAAATAAGCTTGTTTCAGGAGCCTAATTGCTATGCTGACGATTATAATAACAATACTGGAAGGCTTTTGATGATTTTTTTGAGTAGGATCATTTTTTTGCAGTGAATAAATACTGGAAACACAGATTCTGGGTATTCTGCTGCAATTTGTTGGTTTTTTTTCTTTATTCCAAACACATGTATTTTATTTGCTTAGATCAGAGACAGACAAATTTGCAGATAACTGCAGCAACTCCAGTAAGTAGGCTTTCTTCTTTGCTACTGTTGGTCACAGTTCATTTTTAGCCCAAGTCTGGTTTTGACCATTTTCTATTTATGTCCTTCCTGCATGTTCTGTTTGAAACACCTTACAGCCTAGAGACACTCCACCATACACAGCTGATCTAATTCAGAAAGAATTGCTAGTTATCCTCATGTGCCGATATTAAGCAATGCAAAATAATTCTTGGCAAGCATGAGTATTCTTCTACCATGGCTTGTACCTTAAGCAAACAAAGTCAGTGAAGGACTCTGCTTGACTTCAATGTGCTTTGGCTCAAATTTGTGGAGCGTGGTGTGTAAAGGTATTCAGGCACCTAAGGGAGCAGGAAGCACCTTGTGGATTTCCCCGTTGTCATAAAATATGACTCAAGTCTCAGACAATTCACTAACAATTAATTTAGGAATGTAGTAACTGGCAGTACAGATTACATTCGTGCTTAACCCTTGGTGTCAGATAATGTCAAAACAAGTAACAATACAAAGGTCAAGAATCTATACCCATTTATGTATCTTCTGAATTAACATCTTTAACTTAACAGTGTCCAGCTAAACTCACAGAATCAGATTTATAGAAACACAAGGCTGGACGTTGCATTCAATAGTTGTCTTACAATTCAAGGGCAGTTTCAACAACAGAAGGCTTCCATTTTGCAGACTGTACTTCAGAATGCTGAGCCAAACCAGCATGCACAGTTTCATTGTCATAATATTAACTATCATCCAAGACTAAAGCTTATTCACTCAGTATTAACAACGGATTAAATTACCAGTAGTGTTTAGCAGTGCTCCATTCAACGGTATTCTCTGCTATTCTTGCTAGAAATGTGCTTCCAAAGTTACTATTTTATGCATCTGTTGCAAACGTGAAATTATATTTCAGTTTAACCAAAACTCTTTGTTGTGATGCGCAACCATTATTAATGGATTACACTTTTAATCTACTTTATCACATAAATAGAAAATCTATGGTTTGATAGGATTAGGCATTTATCAAAGTTTTTTTTTATTATTAGTGCTTTTCAAACAGAGAGTTATTTTCTACAGATTTTTTTTGTACTAGTGAGTGTTTTAACTTCTTCAAAATAAATGTTTATTTTGGACTTTAAAGACAGGCAGCTGCTGCTTTCCCAACAGATCAGTGACTCACTCATACTCCCATTAACTTCAACGGGAAGAGGAGCATGGCCCAAGAAAATAATCTGTAAAAAACCAAATCTATATTCTGCCAACCCAACAGACATTAAAGGAATTAATTACAAATCTCAGAATTGAGGACAGTTGAAATGACAAAGCATATAAAGATATCTTTAATAATTATCTTGACAATTTCTAATTACATTTAAATTCCTGTAAAGTTATCAAAACATTTGAGTAATCTGAGCTTGAGATGTTTTTTATTTACTCAGAATTCAAAGAGCCTTTCAAGTGAAAGGTAGAAGCTGCTTTGAAGAAAAATTACAAAGGAATCAGGGAAACCCTAAACAAATCATACTTCTGATTTAAGTATTATGTCCTTAATGTAATCTTCTGCATTTCTCGTATTTCTTACCAACTTTAAACAACATATTCAATATTGATCGGAGAGCAAAATAGTCATCAAGAAATTTTGCTGAATGCTATCTTAAGCATAAATGGTAAAATGATTCGGTATGTTTTGACTGTTTGAAATGTGCGGCTCTATAGCTCACCTTTTAGTGTCTGCACCATGCCATTGGAAATTGTTTGCAATATTCACAAACACTTTCTCATCCTCACTCCCGCTGACAGAAAATATATCCTATGCATTATTTTGATGCAAATGAGGGAACAGTTAATCATATGCTTTAAAAACAAGATGCTTGGGTGTTATTTAATTCCCTAGACCAGTAAAACTTATATTTGTATTTATACAAATTGATCTTGCCATTGTCATGTTTAAAACAAAACAAATACTAAGAGCACCAGTGAATTCTGGCCTATAAGCTCTCTCTCCTTCTATGTTTGTTTGCATTCAGATCATTTTTAGAGTTTGACTTGTCTGCCTTTTCTCCCAGCCACTCCCAGCCTCAACTGACTTGCCCATATCAATACAGAAAGCAGGATTAGTTCCTTGATTTGTGATGGAGTCCATGCTGTTGCAAAACCAGCACATACTATTAAAAGTCTTAGAAGTTAAAAAACATAGTAGGAATACAACTTGTGACTGGATTAGGTGGTCATCTCAATGCAATTCTATGCAATGCCTCTCTCAAGATTTTGACAGGGTCTCCAGGCTCTACAGCAATAAAAATACTAAATATCCCTACTAATGAGTATTCTACTGCTTTTAAACATGCAAGAAAAAAAACATCAAATGGAAAATAATAATCAGTCTCAACATGACAACAAAAAAGATTATTGATCTTAAAAGAAGTAATTTTTTGGAATCTGCTCAGTAATACGCCCTTAGAAATTTGCTGAGAAAACAAAGGATGACAGAGCTCTGCTGAGCAATAAACCTAGAAAGTAAAATATTTTTAAAATTGATTGCATAGCATGGGCTTACACAGTAAGAAATATAATAATAATGTGGAAGAACAGAAGGACATTCTGAATTGCAGACAACACTTTAGACTTAAAGTTCTAAAAGTGAAATATCCTTACCTCACTTTACAGAAAACAAGCACAGTACACGAGGAAAAAACACACAGGCCACCGTGTATTACTTATGTACCATAAACCTGCTCTGTTTATGGTAAAGTTTAAGTCTGTCATGGTAAACTTTAAGTGTTCTTAGTTGTTAGTCATCATGAAAATTGAT
Source organism: Pterocles orientalis (assembly GCA_011057875.1). NCBI lineage: Eukaryota > Metazoa > Chordata > Aves > Pterocliformes > Pteroclidae > Pterocles > Pterocles orientalis. The sequence continues at coordinate 375,114 of WKFP01014908.1, read as the reverse complement.
TTGAGAATAGCAAATTTATTTGCAGAACTGACTGGTTAAATTTGTCTTTGATTTCCAGGAGTTTTGGGGAAGTTCCCGTCTTAGAATTCACATTATCACATGGTGAAGTAAGATAAAGCACTTGACACTTCAGATTTCACTACTAGAAAGTCCCTCTGGAGTGACTACATGATGTGCATTATTCATATTTTTAGATTTTGGAGATCAGGCTTACTTCATGTGACAACGTGGGCTACATGTTAATCACACTGTACTGTTTGCTGAGAAATTTGCTGTGTGACTTCAGGGTGCTTATTTCCTTCTCTGTGAAACAGCCCTGCTTACTCAGGCTGAAACAGGAGGAGAACGAAGCGCTGTGCATGAAAACACCATTTCTGGATTACTTGGATGAGGAATCTTTTTGAGCTTTAGGGCAGCCGACTTCCGGGAGTGCCGAATGATCCCTCCTTTGCCCTTCAGTGCATTTCTTCATGCAATGGGGAGCACTGCGAGCTCCTTTCCCTTCCCTTTACCCAATCCTCCGCTAAACTAGTTACATCAGATTGATATTGTATTTGGTTCTTTTTTTCTTTCGGTTATTTTCTTTTCGGTTATTGTATTTCGGTTCTTTGACTAGGGAGAAAATAACAACAAAACGGACATTGCTATTATTTTTTTTTTTTTTTTTTTTTAGCTTTTGATTTGAAATACTGCCATTCAGCATGCACCCTGAGCACACAATCTGCCCGAGCAGACAGATGCAAAGCAAGACTGGAGGAAGGGGGCTCTCCCCGCCCCCGACCCCCCGCTTTCAGGGCACCACCCGTCGCAGCAACACGTCCCCCGGCCGCCGCGCCCCCAGCGACTCAGGCTACAGCAACCCCGCGGGGCGGTGGCCCGGGCTGCCCGCGGGGCTTTCCCCCGACCCCGCTCTGCGATCTTCGTGGCAGGGGGGCGGGGGCACGGGAGGGCCGGGCCAGCGCCGCCGCTGTCGCCCGGCTCCGCCTCCCCCGCCGCAGCTCCCAGTCCTGGAGCGCCGCTCGGCTGCCAGAGGGGAGCTGCCACCTGCTCCGGTGCGGAGTCGCTCCTCGCTGCGCCCCGGGAAGGGAGAGGCGCAGCCGCCCCGCCCGCCCCCTCCAGGGAAGTTACCGCTCCTCCCGCCGCCGAGGGGATAGCAGCCGCCGCGGGGACAGCAGCAGCCGCGGGGACAGCAGCAGCCGCGGGGACAGCAGCAGCCGCGGGGACAACAGCAGCCGCCGAGGGGATAGCAGCAGCCGAGGGGATAGCAGCAGCCGCCTCCCGGCTTCGGAGGCGGGGGGAGAAGTCGTCGCCCCGCTCGGCTGCGAGAGGGAAGAACCCCCGCGGGCGCGCCTGCCCTGCTCCGCCGCTGCCTCCCGGTCCGGCCGCGGGCAGGCGGGATGATGGAGCCCCCCGCTGCTGCCTCCTGCCGCCCGCCGCCGCTGCTCTGCGTCCTCCTCGCAGCCCTCTTCTGCCTGCCGCCAGGTGAGCGCCCGCCCGCCGCCGCCGCGCTGTCCCGGCCGCGCGTAACTTGGCGGAGGGGAGGCCGGGGCCGCAGGTGGCGGTGCCCGCCCGCTGACTCTGCTTTCACCGGAGCGCCCCGACAGCTATCGCAGGAAGGGGGGGGTCGCTCCCAGCTGTTGGTGCCCCCCGCATCCCTTTTCACCTCGGTGGGGAGTGGGCGGGGGCTGGTTGCCTCTTGCCCCTAGGGAAGGCGGCGGAGGGCGGCTGGTGGCACCTCTCCTGCAGGTGCCCCAGCGGTGAAGGGGGCTGAGAGGGTGGCGATCTCGCCTTTTCCCTTGGGAAGCCGTAGTGGGGTCCCTGCGGGGCGTTGCTTACCAGGCAGCGGGTGGGCAGGGGCTGCCCCCGCGGGAGGGAGAGCGGGGCTCGGCTCGGCTCGGCGCCCGTTTCACTTCCCATTCCGAGCGGCACGTCTCCGCAGCGAGCCGCCTCCCAACTTCGGCGGTTCGGCCGCTTCTCCCCCTCCCCGTCTTCGGTGCCGGTCGCGGCGGTGCCCCGCTACCCGCGGGGCTGGTGGTTGGGGGTCCGGGGAGCGCTGTCGGTGTGCTGCCGTCCGACGGGGGAGCAGCCCCGCTGTCGGCCTCCCCTGCGCGGGTCCCACGAGTGATGGTGGTCCTGCGTGGGTTGGGGCTGCTCCGGAGGATCGGGCTCGCGTGGGTAACTTCTCTTTCCTCCCCTCCCGTCCGTCAGAGCACTCTCGAAGTGTTAGGGAAGCGAGAAGGCGCAGAGAGTGCTAAATACCCTAATTGTTCTGGGAGTGTTTTGGCCGTGAGGTGTTTGTAGGCTTTATTTTGTAAATATTGAGCGTGAAAGTGAAGTCTGAGGGAAAAGCTGAGAAGAGAGATTCGCGTTCAGCGCGGAGACCGTCTTATTATTCTTGTAGAAAGAGCGTCAGCCTGTGGTAACATTTTGTATTGCTTTAAGAAATGGCTTTGCCTTTATGTGCCTTTGCAACAGCGAAGGGTTTGCAGAAGTGTTGGAGTTGATGCTTTTTTCATTCCTGGCCTCTGCCTTGTTGTTACGTGCTCCCCAGTTAACCATTTACAGGCAGTATGTTCTCATCGGAACGGAAGATGAGAAAGGATCTCTTTCACTAGCGATATGTTTATTTTATACAAGTTTTACTTAAGTAGAAAACGAGCTACACCAATGAACTATGCTGCCAAAGCTTTAATTTCAATTAGAATAGTAAAAAAACTCTGAACAGAACCAAAAGCAATATCGGAACCATAAGCGATATGTCAGGATGTTCTGCTAGGCTTTTGCTTTGGCAAATAGGGTGTGTGATCACTGTGGGATGTAAAAAAATACAGCAGTTTACGAATAGTACTGGTTTCTGTGATGCAGAGAAGTCTTCCGGAAAGATTGTTCATTTTATGAAGTCTTAAAGGCATATGGAGTATCCAGAAAGATAAGCACCTCAGCATCTAAGAAGCAAGACTTGGCCCCCGTGGGGAGATTTATCCGAGTAAATATGAAATGATCTTGGCAGTTGTGTGACTGTCTACAACCTTCCCATTGAAGGAAACCTGAAATCATAAAATACTTAATCTCATAAAATATTTCATCTCAAGGGTTGTGTTGATGGAGGTCTATATAAATATGGGGCTTGACGGCCTATGATCTGAATGGGTTGAAAGTAAAACAATTTACCCATTTTTTTTTTCTGTTCTTCGTTTCTCCTTTGCCCCCTTAAGGAAAAGCTCAGGGTAACTGTTCAGGGTGCAGGCAAATACACGTTGGGAGAGACCAGCCCCGCCTCAGCTTAGAAACTTTCCCTGCAGTACTGAAAATGCCTGGAACACCTACAATAAGATTTAAGTCTCTGATTTTTAGTTTATTCTGCAGAGTAGAGAATATACTTAAATATAAAAATATCTGTTAAAAGGTATTGATATTACTGTGTACTTCACATTTCCTTCTCCTTCCTATCTCAGCTAATTTAGTTGATAGGTAATTTCCGATCATCTACAACAAATCCTGGATACAATACTCCGTCATGATGCTTGGCTTTTGGGAGTTCCATTTCAGGTTTGCATATGGAAAACAATAGAGAAGCTATTAAAAGCATCTTAAGAGTTGATGTGCATCAGGTCTTGATCTCTCCAGCAATATTCAAGATGTCTGGGGATCCCTATGAGAAATACTGAGTTTCTTCCTTCACGGAATAAACTGCCTAGGAAGATACCCATTTTGGGGGGGGCGGCGAAAGAAAAGGAGGGAGTCCAAGTCTGCATTTGGTACTAGGATGCTAACTCTAGGTCAGACTAAATGAGAACACGAATTAAAATCACATACTTTTCCAGAAGAAATGACTGTGTGTGAAAAGGAAGTCAGCTTTTAATCAGGAGCTAATCATGACCTTTGTAAAGCTTCTCCCTCCCCCCACTTTCTGGTAAATTGTAACTGAGAAGCTCAGAGTCTCTCCTGTTATGTTTTATTACTAAAGACTTGTTACATATTGCTATATTGCATAAGGGAGGTGAGACTGTAGTATGTTCTCATTCACATGACACTGTGTCCTCACTCCTGACTGCGTGTTTTGTTTTTTTCCTGGTATATCTGGTGTGACATTGACCTAGGGCAATTGGTTTTTTGTATTAAGATCTGAAGTTCGGATGGGTTTTCTGGAACTGAAGTCAGGAAATGTCTGCATCATGTATATAAGTTTTGATATGCTGTGTGTCTGTGGTGCAATACGCAGGAAGCAAAGCCAGACTGATTTTTAAGTGAGCCCTAAGTGGTTAAATTGTTTGCTTTGGGAAGTGTTTGATGTATTTAACAATTCTTTTTTTTTCTTTCTTTCTTTTGATGTGAGTATACTAGAAAAGCCTTACAATGTAAATTATTTTTTTTTCTTGTGCTCTCCCCTCCTGTGTTGGGTTTCTAGCACTTCTCATAAGGCAGAGGGCAACAACAGAAATCATCCAGGTCTGTAAATCTCTGAAATTTCAGCCCATTGATTTTTACTGGAAAAAATATATGTTGTCATGTTCATGAAATAAATATCTCTATCAGTCATATTTAATTCCAAGGTATCTTACTTCTACTTTTCAGCCTGTGTAAGAGTAATACCCTTTCTTATAGTACCATCCATTGTCTTTCCTGAAAGTAACCTAGGATGCTAATGTGTAGTCCCAAGGTAAATAGTTTGAACTGGTTTTGTAGTAGAAGTGAAGCTATTTGTTGGCTTATTTCCAGGGGAAAGCTTTGGGGAACAGAATCTCTATTATTTATGAGAGATGACACATGATGAGGAAAATGAAGGAAATAGGATGTTAAGTGTTTTACATAATGCAAATTATATCTGCACGATAAACCTATCTTCTCTATTTTCTTAGAAATACCCTACTTCTGTAGTATGGTTTGTAGTCTTAAGCTGTAAGAATGCTCACTGCAGATTTCCATAATGTCATATCTGATTACATATGGCGCAGAAGGGGCTCATATAAAAACAAGCATTACTGTAGTGGCAATGTCTTTTATATGTTGGCCAGTCATACCACATCACACCGCCGTGGGCTTTTCTTAGGCTTCTACCACAGCGACTTGCTGGAGAGTATTTTTTTGTCAAAGTGGTTTTGGACTGATTGAGTTTGAGTTGGCTAGTGTATAGCTTTTTCCTCTGGTAATACAATAATTTTCTGTTTTATTAGAAAATGTATGTAAGCTGCAAGGTCACACTTGTAAGAAAATTGAGGACCTGTTGCAAAGTGCTGATTTCTCTTGAGTTCCTCTACTTTCAAGAAAAATAGTTATGCTTCCATGCACTGATGCTCAAATGAGAGAATCTTCAAGAACTGTAAATGCTATAGGGTGATAATTATAATTGACTCGAGCAGAATGTGGTTCTTCCAGGAAAAACTGAACATTAACAAGTCTCCTTCATTTGAAATTGTAGAGTGTTATCTTCCCTGAAAACAAGGCTTTGACCTACATGTTCTTTATCTTGGTATCTTTTCCTTAATGAGAACAGGCTGAATATTAAAGGAGGCTGTATATTCCTGTCTTTAATATGCTTGAAAATGAATCTCATCTTTTAGAGAGGAGATTGCAGTACAACTAGTATGCTGGCAATCCACTAGTGGCAACAGTCGGATTGTTTCTTCCTTTTTTTTTTCTTCTGGTTTGTTTTGGTTTTTTTCTTCCCCAATGTGTCTTGTTGAGGATGGCTTGAATGGCAGTCAGTCCTACACCAGTGGATGTTAATCTACTGCTCCAAAGTGGCAGCTCTTCGGAGGAATATCTGCCAAATTTAAGATGAAATTGCTTTTCTTATCATGCATATAGGTCTCCAGAAAGGCAAATAAATATTTACTTATTAACAAAACTGCTGCTTCTACTGAACTGGTATTTTTGTTGCTGATAAGAAATATGCCTCTTTTGGGAGGTAAAAAAAGGGAGAAAGTGATAAAACAGTGGAGAGAGCAAGAGAGAGAGCCTGCAGCTTTAGGGTATGATTTTTAGAGGTTATCAGGGGCTAGAACAGTTCTGTAACGTTTGGTTAGAAAGCATTTGAAGTGCTTTCAATAGCAATGGAAATACTAAGCTGTTGCCTTGATAACAAGCAAAAAGTGCATTCAGGGATTTAATGAGTGTTTCAACAGTCTATATATCCATATCATTGTTTTCAGTTAAGTTGCACACTGTATAGTTAACCTGTTATTGTGAAGAAAACCTTCAAATGCTTGAAATTAAATTAATGCATTGTGTTTCGTGCAGTGGTAGCCCCATCCATAGCACCTCCTGGCATGAAACATGGGTATTCGGCACAGCAGTTTTGGTCCTGAGGGAAACCGCTTGAACAGCAGCTGAATTTTGAACATCTGAAGCTTCACAGGCAGCATAAGTCCCCAGGGCTGGAGCCCTGGCAGGCTGGTAACATTTGGGCATGTGTCAGAAGCTCTGTGTGGTGGCTGTCCCCTTCCCTGGGCTAGTGCTCTCATACAGTGTGTCTCAGCTGTCCGAGGTGGCAAGTTTTGTTTTTTTAGTAATACATTGATTCTGACCATAGTTGGCATCTTTTAAACTTGAAGATATATTGGCAGCTGATTCAATAGAGGGAGCTCTGCTACCTTACTGCTAGAAGCAGTGCGTTTCTGCTTTTCCCAGACCTCCAGCTTCAGCTTGAAAGTTATGTTAGAAAGTCTTTGTTTCTTTGCAGCATTTTGTGGTGTCAGGCTTTGTTTCTGAAAGCGTCTCGGTTTCATCACAGGCTTTCTGTTGCATGAAGGAGAAGGAAGGACAAGCCTGAATCACGTAACAGGCAAAGCCAAGAAGATGACTCAATTAGAGATACTTCTCTTTTGCAGGAAGGCATTGTGTGTGTTTTAAATGGTCACGTTACAGAATCCAGTTTTTAAATGACCTTTCCTTGTCTGGAGGGGTGGCTTCATGGAGAAACTCAAAAAGAATTAGAATAAAAAGATGGTACTTTACAGCGATAAAATGGACCAAGAGTGGTGTTGCATGAAATAGAGTACAAACAGGATAAGGGAATGGTTGCACTAGATAGACTGTTGTGGCAGTAGAACGCTTCCGATAAGATGTATTAAGTGGGGCCTTTACTTAACAAAAACGATTCTTTCAGTAAGTTCTTCTAGGATCATAAAGGAAAACTGGAATATGCCCATCTGTAAACAGAGTCTGGATTCTGGGCGATTGTCAAAGAAAGCCAGCTTAGGTATGTGCTGGTATGCTTTTAACCCATGCCGTGTCTCTAATATAGAAACAGGTACATACAGAAAGCTGATAACTGTTCTGCAAACCTAGGTCTTTATACTTTTCGTGATGCCTTTGCTTTTTAAAACATTTTTCATTACACTATTTTGAAACTAATTGTGGAGACCGATGAGGAACTAGCCCCTTCTTAGGCAGGGTCACCTTCAAGTAAACTTGTAATGAACTCAAGCATGATTCTTCAATCAAATGCCATTTATCATTTGACTTGCTACAGAAGGTGTGTAATTTTTTTTCCCTATTTTTTTTTTCTGTTTAACTAGAGAAAATAACTGTAGGTAATGGAAAACAAGATAGATGTAGCTTGTATACAGCTGGAGCTAAGTGTGGCATTTTGTGTGACTGACTTTTCTGGGTTTTGTTGTTTTTTTTTAATGTGAGTTTTTGGGAATTTCTTTAGAAAGTGGAACAACTTGTTTTTTAGGAACTCACTATTGAGTTGGGTAAATTTGTCATGCTGGCCAGAAAGAATTTCTAAGGTTCGTATTTTAGAAAGACGAGAGAGGGTGGAATGGTGAATGTTCACATGTGAAGTCTCTGTAACTGGGTGGCCTACAGAGAATACGTGATTTGAGCTGGGCTTAAAAATGGACAGTTAAATGCAAGTCAGAGGTTTTAATGTTATTTACGAGATGTGGTTCTTTAATTGCAGTTTCTGAATTATTTTACTGTTGATTATCTAGAGTCTTAGCCTAGATATTATTAGATTTTGGCATGGAATGTTATTTCATGAAATGTAAAAACCAGCACGCATTTAGCAATGTAAGTTCTATGACTCATTCAGATAAAATATCTATTTGTTGGCTTATTCTAGTTGTTTTGGAGAGCAGAGATTAACTTGATGGTCTTTACCTGCAAAGCCATACATGGAACAGAAAAAGGAGGACAAAGAGCAGAAAATGCAGACAGGGTTTGGGGAACTTCAGTGTAGCAGTGTAACTTCAGAAGAGAGAAGGATTCAGAATTGATTTCTTCATTCTTGATGCTGCACATCAAATTGTATAACAAGTGCTTGTATGTAGAGGAGATGGTAGAGTAAGTATTATCTTAAATTCAATCATCAGCATACCATTGGCTTTCTCAAATTGAAGAAGTTGAAAGTTTCTGACACTGCCAGTAAAGTGGTATGCTGACAACTGGTGACGTAAATCAAGAAAACATTTGCATCTTACACTTGACAGCTTGAAAGGTTAGCAAGGGGATAATTTTTCCAACTGTAATTCATGACTGAGATTTTTGTCAAGTTTGTTTAACATCACTCTTCAGTTCTTAAACTACTGCACAGCTTAATGCTAATCTTGAACTCTAACTACCCACAGAAGTGATAAGGAAGTCAGTTTTATGAATGTTCCACCAGCTGCCAGTTTATGAATGAATTGCATTTCTTACTACTGATTTTCTGCACAGGCCAGAACTCTTAATAATGCAGAGTTTGCTGTGCAGACAGTTCTATGGTTTGAAACAGTCACCAATATACATGCAAAAAATTACTGACTTCATGTTGCATGAATTTACATTTTGCATCTTTGCCAATGTGCGTTGGTTTTTGTTTTTGTTGTTGTTTTTTTTGTTTGTTTGTTCAAGCTTCTAGAAAATGTTTTGCTCTAGTAGTTTAGCTCTTGACATGGCTTCTGTAACAGGGCTTTGCCTTTTGGAGGGGTAGCTGTTCCACAGTTCAGTTTGACCTTGTTCGTCACACTATTGTTGAATGATGCAACAGGTTCTGTCTTAGGTATGAAGTTTAAGTTCTCATTCTACCTTTACTCTAAAGGTTTAACCTGTTTATGTGTGGTGCCCAAAGCATCAAATTCCTAAGTGTCTGTGTGATGGGGGGCATCTGAAAGTTCCCCTGTAGTTTTGGGAAGGGTCAGGTTCTGGTATTTCATCCATACTCGGCTGTGTCTGCAGGTTGCTTCTTGTCATTGCTTATCACTTTCTCAAGTACCCTGCAGTGTTAAATCCAAAACTTCTGCAGAGCTTCTGGGGGTGACAGGGGGAGGAGTCTAAAGCTTTTGAGATAGTGGAAAGTAAGTGGCATGTTGTGAAGGTAATAACCATGGATGTAGAAGAAGCAGGTTAACCGTTTCTTAGTTTAGATTCACAGAATCTATTTGGTATCTTCTATGAATCTTAACATAGTGTATGCCTGCTTTGTTAGAAAGAAAATTATTTCCTTATCTTGAGAAAGCCGTCAGCCCTTGGTGTCTGCAGCCACAAGAAGGCTTATGTAGGACCAGAGAAGGCAAACTTTCTGCCTATGTATCAAAATGTTGGTATATCGGAGGGCTGTAAGAGATGTATCGTGTCTGCCTGAAAGCCAAAGGGATAGAAGCAGGGGGAATGAGAGTTGTTTCTTTTCAGAGGTCCTGTGGTGGGAGTGGGGCTGTAGATGGGTGTCAGGGCATGCTGGCAGCATTAGGCTCTGCAGAGTGTGCTGGCTGTCATGGTCCCACAGGCGGGGACTTGGAGCACTGCTGCAGCTGCCATGGCAGCACAGCTTGGCGAGGGCAGTTTTGCAGTTGCTCTTGGACAGCATGCAGCTCAAGAAACAGAGGTCAGAAGCTCTCTGTAGTTGTGGTCGCCTATAGTGTCTGTGGGGTCTGTTTCCTTTCCGCTACCTAAGAGGGGAAGGGAAAGGTCTGCATTCCTCCCAAGCATGAGAAATTCCCTCCTTTTGCTGTGGGCATGCTTACCCTCTGAACTGCTGCAGAAAGGTATCTGTTTACTTTAAGGGCATCCCTTTTTTTTTTTTATTCTGCTCTGAATGGTGTGCAAGGCACTCTGTGGGTCACTTTTTAATCATTATGTAGATCTGCAAGTACAGCAGTGATAAGGAAGAATGGGCTTTGGCATACTGGATATGCTTGCAATCTTTGGCTCTCATTCCATTGCATCAGCGGCGCAGGGTACAGAGGAATGAATAAGGCAGTGTGTTTCTTTAATGAATGCTGAATGGGTGAGTGTGAGCTGCCAGCAGCTTTGTGCAGAAAGAAGCGGGGTGTTGTGAGGGGTGATATCCGCACCCGGAGGAGGAGAGGCAGGTGAATCGTTTTTAGCTGGAATTCACAGTCCAGTTTTATTAGATGTGGAAGTAGTTTTGAAGACTGAAGTTGATAATGCAGCCCAAAAAAGCTTGTTAATTTTTCTGAGCAGAAGTAATGTGTTTAAGCTGTTTATTGCAATGAATTATTGTGATTTTTTTTGTGTGTTTACTGCTGAGGGCCATGTATAAGCTTCACAGCTGGAAAGTGCTTTGCATAAGCATATATGAACACCTAGCTCTCTTGCTGTGACAGGGTACTTTGTCTTAGGTGTGGATTCTAATTCACAAGAGCTCATAAATCACTTGCTTTCTCTTGCTTTTTGATGGGTTGCTAGTCCTCCTTCAAGATGTTGTCATCTGTAAACAGCAATGATTGCTCTGAGAAGCTTTTCATGTGCGTGTGAAAGAGCAGAGCTGAGCATACTGGGGACCATGACTCCTCGTGAGGAGGCTTTCTTCATGCAGTAGAATAAATGTGTTACTTTTTTGGACGTTCTGTGACAGAGCATGGTAAATGCTACAAAATTCTTGAGAGACCCTGTTAATTGAAAGTCGGTAATAGAAGCTTTAAGGGGAATATTGCAATGCTTGCTAAAATTTTTTGTAAAGTTTGGATGGGGTTTTTTTTTGGTTTTGGTTTGTTTTTTTTTTTCTTCTTTAAAGATAGACCATTACTCTTATCTTTAGGAAAGGAGAGAAGGATAGATACAGAAGTTTTATCCAGGCTTGAGTTAATTCCAGGCAAGAGGTTAAGACCTAAATCTTCCATCTGCTAATAAAACACTGCTGTTTGCAGGCAGAAGGAAACTGCTGTGAATTGGGACTGGTAGTGGCTTGGGAGAGGTCACTTTGCATGTTGGCTGTTTTTTCCGTTGGGCCTGTTGACACTCCTGAGCTGGTAAGCCAGGGTCGAAGTACCTCAGTATGCTTTTCATGTAAGAGGATTTGAGTGGTCTGACAAACTCCGATACTCCAGTGGTAAAAAAATGTTTAAGTTTTTTATGTTTCTTGGGGCATTTGCTAGAGCTAAACTTCAAACACAGCAAGCATTTTGTGGTCTTTGACTACTTGGTAATGCTTTAGTTGCAACTGCAAGGCTAGAAAATTTTACATGAGCTGCTTTTGCAGTGGATGCACATTCTTGGTAATTGCTATTGCCAGCATGCTGTTTGTGAGTCCATGGTGCTCAGCCCTGTAAAAATTGTATTTGCAGGTGTACCAGATGAATTGTATGTTAAAGAGCGCTCCCTGTGTTGGGGGTAGCCAAACTTTGCCCTGCGAGGCTTGGAGGGTGAGAACTGCTGTGTGATTTGACTCTGAACAGCATGTGCCCAGGTCAGAAAGATGAGGGAGGTCCGACCCTGCCAGAACTTGGAGCAGGAGCAGTGATTCCTGTGACGCAGTATTTCTTCCTGCTGTTGCAGGAAAGGTCTAGGCTAAGTGCTCAGTGATTCTCAGGGCAGCCTGGCAAGTGTCAGCCAGCACGAGCAGCTGCTCCTGCAGCTGAGGAGCATCAGTGGCTGCATGATTTAGCCCTGGGACTGAGCCCTTGTGTGGGCTTTAACTATGTCTTCCAAGTGCTTTATTTTTTCTGTTGCCAGGTATGATCTGCTGATGACACACACGAGTGGAGGTTTAAAATTTTTTGGAGTGAGTTGCCATGCAGATTCACACTGAAAAAGCTACTGCTTTTCTGCCTTTTTATTTGGAGCGGTATATGAACTTGTCCTTCCAATGTCATAGGAAAGGGAAAAAGATACAAAAATGGAATACTGAAATTCTTCCCCATGGATTTTTATTCTTTTAAGAAACAAACATGTAAGATCTGCAGTTTAAAGAAAACAAAATAACATAATAGAGGTGTGTTTGATTTATAAACTGCACTTGAACATCAGAAGATATTTGGGAACACTTCAGGCTGAGAAATAGAAAATATTTCTTTGCTAGCACATTGTTTGCTAAACTTCACTGTTTCATTGATTAGTAAATGTCTCTGATCTGTAGGTTTTGGAGAGTGAAGGCTTTGGAGGTGAGAACAATTAAGGAAAGCTAAAGTATTTAGAACTGCAAGAGCAGCAATTTGGATCTTTGACAGGATGTATTAATGTGGAAAGGAAGATGGATTGGTTTTATACTTAAAAGTTCAGTTTTCTCTATTGCTCTGTAAGCAAATGTTTTTGGCTGGAGCACATATAAAGTAGCTGAAAGAGAAGTTTGCTGTCAGTAACTGATGATCAGGCCAAAGACATGGATGAGCATCTCTGCAGGGGTTGGCGGACGCAAATAAAAGGTGAACAGCTTATTTCCAGTGTGTTAAAATGGGTATGCTCATAAAGCCTGCGAAAATAAATAATATGGAAAAACCATGGGAAGAGGTATTTGCAACAGAGATGGGGAAGGATGAAATGTCAGTGGGAAGGCCTGTAGAAAGATGCTGCCTGGGCAGGAGGGGTAGCCGTTTTGATGGCCAGGAGGAGCTGTGGCTGGCATGTTTCTGTGCGAGACCTGCACGTCTCGTGGGTGTCCGTTTTTGGAGAACAGTCAGCGGAACCTGAGGGCAACCCAGCTTTTGGATCTGGCTTGCCACGTCAACAGTTGCTGAGAAGGTAGTGGGAAGTGGCGTTTGTGGTAGAGAGCCTGTGGGGTTAGAGAGGGGGTAGGCGGCGGCAGGAAGGAAGCTGGGCTCCCTGGCCGTGGCTGCGCAGAGCCGGTGTGGCTACCTCTTTCCCTTGTGTGGCCAGCACACCTGTGGAGGCAGAAGTTTGGATGTAGGAGGTAAGTCACCTGCACAAAAAGGGCAGCTGGATTTTTGCTTGCAAGTGAAACAAGTTGTGGAGCAAGAACAGAAGGCTTTCTGGAAAATAGCAGGGTTCAGGAGAACCCATGATAAGTATATTTTGAGGAAGAGGAGCAGAAGCAGGTAGAAAAAACACCAGAGAGCAGGGGAGGACCCAATTTCAAGCCATGCTGTGCCTGCTTTCTATCACCACGTCCTCCCCTGGGCTCGGCAGTCGTTCTGCCTCCTCCCTTTCCTTTCACCTGCTGTAGTTAGCAGGCCATTCCCCTCGGTTGAGACCATGTACTGCTATGACACCATACTTGCCTCTTTATGTTCCCCTCTTGTCAGCTTATACAATTCAGTGTTATTTCCTGCCTGGGAAAGTCATCTGCTTCCCCGCCTGGATTTCTCAAAGCTCAGGTGCTCCAACCCTGGGCTTACATGGCCTGTGCTTGTAGAATGTCTACCTGGACTAACGCACCCTTTCCAGGCAGCCTCCCCTCTCTGTTCTTGGGTCAGTGCAGATAACCTGAAAAGCTGTTCATGCTAACAATCTTTTGGGGGAAACAGAGGGGGGAACCCTGACTGTTTTCTTCTAGTCTTCATAAGAGGCTTGGTGTATGAGCTCATGTCAGAGAAAGGGTGCTGTATGCAGAGCATAATCGTAGGGTGACCTAAACGTCTGGCTCTGTCCTGTCAGATGTCCTCTGGAGTAATGTGCACCTCACGCTGTAGTTATTCAAGATATCATCAAGAAACTCTCATCTCTGGAATGAAGCAGCCCACGTTCTTATGGTGCATTTTTACCAATTCTGAAGAAATGTAGCATTAGTTGTTTAACGTGAACACTGTAATAAATATAGCTGTATGACCCACTGCTGCTGAAATTGCAGCTGTCAGCCATTGTTCTAGTCTGAGCCTTTTTGTGCTGCACCTGTGACTGAGGTGGGGAGTATCAGGCTGTGTTAGTTGACAGACAGCGTAAACCTACAACAGCAATTGTGTTAAGTCACAAAATCCAGAAATTAAACTAACACGATAGTTTTGGGCCATGATCCAGCGTGTGTTTCAACACCCATCTTTGAAATTATTTAAGTATTTAAATATATTCTTAAGGAACTAATTTGTAGGCTCAAGGTAGCAAGGTCCTTGCAGAGAGAGCCCAGGAGGACACAGTAAGCCATAGGTGATGGTGTAGAGGCTGTTAGGATGCTGGATACTGACTGTGAGTCGTAGCATCTTTCTGCTCCTTGCAGAGGATCTCTGGCTAGCACAGCTGGCAGAATAACATTTTAGGTAGGGAGTTGATCTAGTTCAGCCTTCCCGAATATGATGCAAATTCACCTCTTCGACTGACTTTTTAAGCCCCTGTTTTTAAATTGCACACACATGGTTTTTCCATACATAAAACATATTCTATGAGAGAGGATTTTTTTTTTTTTGGTGCCTGTCAGCAGGGAATATGGAGCTTACTAAGCTTTCTTGAGTGTAATTTTAAATGGAGAAAATGCTTCTATATAAACTGAGATTATCTCATCACAATATTTTTATGATTGTTAATTAAAATGTGAGGAAATCCTTTAGAGCAGATTTGCAGTTTTGAGACTTTTATGAGACTTAACATGAGAGATCTATTTTTATAATTATGCCTTATTAGTTTTGAGATTAGGAAATGTTTAAATGCATGGCTATCAAATCTTGTGATGATTACTTGCTTGTTTTGCAGTGTAGACTAATTCAGTTATGGTCCCATTCATATGTTGTTTGTGTCCCACTTTTCGGTGAGATATTGTAGTGCTTTATTGTTATTGCTATTTAAAATAAACTGACAGACTAGCTTCATTTTTATCTTGTCTTTTTTCAATACGAACTTTCAGTGAAGCATATTTTCTTAGATTATTGTGAATAAGGACCATTTAGGTTGTTCCAAGTCCTGGAAATCCATTTTCATAAGACTGGTAGACTGTAAAATGTAGGCGAAGAAAGGATCACCATGACTAGTTACAAGAGACGTAAATCATTAAAAAATTGTCTTGACGGAAGTGGAAACCTGTAAAATCTTGGCTCACAGTGCCTAAAATTGTGGTAGGAAGCAAGACCTATGGAAAGTCTACTGGGAAAAAGTGGGGGTTGTTAAACACCAGTGAGCGCCCTGTTCTCTCTGCTGCAGACAGGCACGTCAGTGGAAGATTGATTTGATGGTGCCTTCTACTTGAACTTGTGCTCACGCTAAATAAAGAATTGAAGTGAAGATCTGAACGGGGTTGAACAAGTGTTTTTTACCTTGGTCTAGCCATGCCTGTAATAGCATGACAACATGAAGCTTTTGATCACAAGCTCATCTGTCATCTCAAACAACACCTCAGAGTTGTTTGGTTGCAGATTTTCCCAGTCTAGCAATAATTAAGGCATGGAGAAAAGTTACCAGCTGTAAATTGTGAGCAAAGTCAGAGTCCATCAGAAGTGAACGTGATGAGGATTCAAAGTATTTTGTCTTGGCCTATTTGTGTGAGTGACCATGTGGAGAGCCTTGTGCTCTATAGACCAGCAGGAGACTATGTAGAGGAGAGAGAGATGCTCTTCTTTTTTTCCTTGTGGGTTGTTAAACACAGGCTTTGTTTTTTTTTGTGAAGATCTAGAGAGGAAACACACCAGATAAAGTATCAGATGGAATAATCAGGGCTAATTATTTTACAGACTTTAAAGGGAGTAAGTTATTAGAGGATCAGCTTGCTCAGGAATATAGTGTATATTTTCTTGATGCTTCTATACTAGGCCACTCACTAGCATGCATGCGCTTGCTTGAGCAGCCTGCACTATCAAAAGTAAAGCAAGGAAGAGGAGGGAGAATTGTTTGGGGTTTTTTTTGTTTTTGTTTTTTTTTTTTTTTTTTGGCAGGAGTACACATGCTGATGCAAGCTGTGTTTATATTAGCAGATTGTTCTGATATAGCTAATTGATCAGAATTTGCCTACCAAACTATGCCTCAGAGATTATAGTCCTTTTGCAGGTGTTGAAGGAGAAAACAGAGAATGGGTGGAGTTTCACTGTTGCTGATGTTTAATAGAGAAAAATGTGTTAAAGGAGTTGTGGCTTTTATTTTTCCGTAAGCATGTGGGGAAAAATGAGAACAGAAATTGAAACAAGAAGAAATGGGATGGGAAAGAAGAAAACTTTTCAGAGAATAAGAGGAAGAAATAAAGGCTGGAGTGTTTTTTGTGTGTCTTCTGTGAAGAAGTCACTGAAAGGTGTTTGGGAGGTGGACATCTATCTGTATCCTTAGAGCTGTGGAAGTAGCATACCCATTCCCTTTTGGTTCTGCTGGAGCCATGGGTGTTCTCTCCAGTGGTAGTGCCAGGAAAAACACAGGATGACAAGATTTTCCAGGTATCTGTGGCACAAATCTGCTGGAAGACTTGTGGGGCAATGACTGTTCCTGACTCCTAGATTCCCTCCTAGAAAAGCAGTAACTTCTGATAACCTTGCATCTCATTTTGTCTTGGGTCATTTAGCCAGTAATAACACCAAATACACTGAAGTAGTCGGTATAATTTTTTTGTGGCAATTTTAGTTTAGTCTTTATTCACAGAGGGAAAGTAGGCAGTGAAACAGATGAGCTGTTAGATAAAATATCAGGGTTCCGCGTACAGGCTTTCATATAAGTGCAATTGGATGCATACTGAAAGTGAGAATCAATTATATAGCTGCTGCTTATCAGAAGTTAGCAAATGGTAAATGCAGTTTCATTTTTATAATCAATTACCTAGCTCTGGAACTTGTTAGCAAAGGTTAGAAGCTGTAATAATGTTCAGTAAATGCCTTCCCATTATCTCAGTGTATTTCTAGACACTGTGTTTTGGGGAGATGAGGGAGAAATGTTTCTCTTCCCTGAAGTCATTTAAACTAGCTTGTGAAAGATGAGGATCAAGCCCTTCAATTTCCAAGCACAATTTGCATTCATTCCAGGACAAAGATGGTTGTGTATACTTTCTCATTAGTCAAACACTACTTTTTTTTCACTTGTAAGCATAGGTTACTTTAAACTTGTGAGTTTAAAGGTTTGCATCCCTGCATGGTTAGTTTATCCACATCGTTGGTCAGAATTTACAGATAAAGGGGATAGTAACAAAGGATAACCTTCTTCTTTTTTTATATTTCTATTTTCCTCTGGCTTTCTCAATAAGGATACAAAATTCTTTGAGTGCAGAAGTTGTTTGTTGCTGGTGATAGGCTGTGAATGCATTGTGCCAGAAAATTGCCAATCTTCCAGTCCTACTAGCCCATTCAAGCCAGCATTCACTGTTCGTACACAAGCTTTCGTGTTCCTATTCTTGAAGCACCTTATCAAACACTCCTTTATTTTTCTTCAAATGTTCTAGCATCATTGTTTGCTTATTTACTCTCTTCTATGATTGGATTTCTGGAGGCTTCTGCAGGCTTGGTTTCTGTTGCTTTTCTGCTGGATGGCACCGTCTCCTGTCAGAGTGGCACAGTTCTGCATAGCTTCTTCCACTGAAGTATTTAAAAAAAAAAAAAAAGTGTGTGCGACATAAACTTGAGTTTTTTTTAAAAAGTTCCTCATACCTGAACTGCAGGTATCACAAATGGTTGGATCAAGTTGCTCTGCTAGCCAGGCCACAAGGACAGGCATTACTTGCCAGCAGGATATTTGATTATATTTCTCAGTTATTTTGCTAAGGGTGAAATTAATTTTTGGTGAAATTGATAACCTCTTTTTAATGTTAATGTACCTCTTTTAAATGTTAATTTTTATTTCTCAATGAGCATTGTAGACTCTACTGAAGCTGCTTACTGTTATCTGTTGAGTTTTTGCTCATTTTTGAATTTCTTTTAATTAAGAAAAAAAATTGTTCTCTGCTAATTTTATAGCTATTTACCACAGCTATGTATTACCTCTTGTTCAAAACTAGCTTTTAGACCAGTTAGTTTCTGAACCACAGTGTATTTTGACATCCTGTTTTTCAAAGAACATTTCATTGGCAGTAGTCAGGCTCTTGTTAACTCCATTTTCTGTCTCAGTATGATCACTCTTTTTAAAATTTACTTAAAGTGGCCACACTGCTCCTCTTTTCTTAACTGATGGATAACATTTCTTTGAATCTCCGTGGCAATGGTCAGTCGTTCCAAGCTTGTAGAATTTTCTTGTTTTTTGCTTTTCACATCCTCACTGGGAAACTTGTCTGCCAGCTGCAGATTGCATCTGCAGTGAAAATGAAAGCATTTTCTAGGTACACTTGATATCTTTACTTGCCCAGAAATCTTTATTTAACTGGAAGCAATGCTAAGAATAGCAACCTCTACTAGCCTGACTGGCTGGATTCTCATTTCAGTTTCAATATCTGTATTTAGTGGGGCTGTTTTTCTCTGTTCTCCAAGATCATGCAAGTCTTTTCAAGTTGCCTCAATTTTCTGCACGAATTACTGCACGGAATCCAGATCACATAGGTGGTTTAACAAACTCTTTGGTGAGCAGGGGATTACAGGGTAGGGCAGGTTTCTTCTGGCAGTGGTTTTCTGGGGTGGTAAGTGCTGCCTGGGGTTGTGCAAGGATCCTTGAATGAGCACAGCGTTCTGCTGTGCGAGCTTAAGGCTGTGCTAGGCTCCTAGTTGATTTATGGAGGTGCTGCGCAGATGCATTGGTAAAGAGGCAGTTTTCCTTTTAGTTCTGTTGCTGCCTTGTTGAACATCAGCTCGGAGGTGCCTGAGCTATACAGAAGTGGTTGGAGACTTACAAGACTCTTTCTTAAAGTCCAGGAGGACAGGAGGAGGAGGACATCAGAGTCAGCTCTGCCCTGTCTGGAGATGAAAAGAGGCTTTTGGATTTTGCTGCAGTTCAGCACCACCAGCTCCTTGTCCTGGCCACGTGGGGTTGTCCCCCTAGCAAATGCTGCTGCTGCTGCACCTGAAGCAGTGCTGCTACAAGGTGGGCTGGAGCAGCAGTAACCTGCTGGCTTATTTCAGGACAGGTAGAAAACTTGATGGAAGTGGTTCCTGTCATAATCTAAAATGACAGAATGAAAGAAATTAGGGAGCCTGTGATGGGCTCTGTTACTGGATGAAAGGACAAATTGTATGGAGGTGGAAAAGCTGAGTGAAAGGTGAAGGAAAGACAAAGTGGAGGGAATGAGGGCTGTTACAGAAGTCTTTTTCATGAATAAATGAAAATTTAAAAAAATCTCCCAGCATTAGGCAATAAAGCCTGGGAATGGTTTCTTTGCTTTATAGTTTAGATTTCACACAGTTTATAAAAATGATATAACTGTACTTCATGTGTGTCTGTCAATAATTGAGTCTGTAATTAAGGCTTTTATTACCTATGAACTCTTGTGATTCTGTGTGTAGTGACTATTATTAGACCCTATTTTCCTTTATCAATTTATCCTAATGAACAGTTATGAAAGTATTTTTTTAATTTAAAAATCAGTGACATAAGACATTTTGTTGGCAATTCATTTTTTTTTAAGAATACAGAGTAGAAGAGAGCAATACAACAGATGTTGATCCAAACACTGTTCCATGTCCATTTCTTTGTCTCACTAAGGGAGCAGAATTTTTTTTTAACCTTTAATGTGGGTTTAGGCATTCTGACATAATGTGTTTTAAATTGTATGTAATTGTAAATTATATTGTAAAACAATGCTACTACAGGCAGATTCATTGTTTTACTTTATTTCTCAAAAGCTGCACAAGTTCAAATGCAAGGAAAGCAAGTTTTACTAAAGAATTTAGTAAACTGATGCCTACAGATTAACATGTACTTCTGCAGGTGCTGCCTTTTCTTGTTCTTCCTTTGGGATGCAGGGTAACTTTTATGGGAGGGAGAGATGAAAGATTCCTTAAAAACAACTGATGGCCAACTAAACTGCTTAGGAAGGCAGTCATGCACCTTAAAAGGATGATTTAATAAAAAATGCTCAGACAATTTATATATTTTTCCAAACTTTCCATTTCTTTTGACATTAATGTTCTGAAAGGCATTAAAATATGTGGAGGTGTGTTTTTCTGAGTGTTTTTTTTCTTCTGATACTCTTAATTTCTCCATAGGTTTATGAAATTGACACAGGCATACCTAACTTTCTCAGAATACTAAAAACAAATAAAGAAAACAACTAGTTGGCAAGAAAAATGTTTATGGTCTAATGTTGACAGTTTGACTCAAAATTATTTCCAGATCATTGCCATTACAATAAATGGGGAGTAAATGTGAAAAGAAAAAAAGAGGAGTCAATTGGAAGAAAAATAGTCTTGGTGGGGAAGGAAACCTATTTCACACTTAGAAGCCCCACTGTATTGTAAGTAAGCCTAACTGAAATGCAGATGATATTTTAATCTTTACATTTTCTTTCACTGTAAGGTGACTTTTTGAGTCATGGTGAGGGAGTTTTGATGTCATTGTAGAAAGACAAGTTAGAACCAGGAGATAAAATAGTAGGAAGTTATATCATAGAAGTTTATCCTCTGATCTCTGTGTTGTTGAACTTTCTGATTCATTTGCCTAATTTGTGCTTGAATGGATGCAGTCTTCCTTGTGATGTGCTCTTCTGTGGTTGCTTTAGACATTGGAGGGTGTGGAGGAAGAACTGTGCCTCTGCCCTCCTGCTGCAGCTTTCCCCCAGGTGTAGCCATGCTTCCTCCTTCAGGGATCCTTTCTATTACCATGTGTCAGAGTTAGGCCAAAAATTACAATGTCTTGAACATTTTGAGCCACAAAAGTAGTTATGAAGGGCTATTGTTCACCCTGGGATTGAAAGAAAGTGGCTAGCCTGGTGGGATGACAGCCAGGCTACAGCTGGCGGAGGTGTAGGAGGGTGTTACAGGTGGGAGCTGCTCTCATCAGTTTCAGTCTTCCTTGGACAAAGCGGCCAGATGGGTAGCGTTGCGTGTTGCATCATGATTGAAAATCTCATCTGTCAATTGTCCTTTTGTCTTGATGTGAGAGGGCACGAAGGGGTCTTAGTCTGCCTCTCTCAAGAAGGTGGAACAGCTGTTCCTTGGCTGGAGAGCATCTCTGTGAATCAGGCTAGGGGCTCGTTAACTTGGTCTTTGCCTGCAGTTATGGATGATTCTTTTCTGTAATAACCATGTTCCTTGTCCTGTATCTCTTTGGATTTCTTAGTTGATGCTGATCAGTCAAAAGTAGCAAGGCACAATGACAAAATGCTTGGGTAGTTCTCTGTCAGCTTGAGGAAAGCTGGAAGATTATTTCTATGACCATACTTAAGGGATTGCACAAGCCATGGAAAGACAAATTCTTCTTTCAGCCATCAGTGGAGCCTCTCAAAGACTTTTGCAAGTGCCATGTTTGGGATAGGCCTTTCAGAAATCACTCTTTAAGTGATTTCTCTTTTCTGTAAATAGTAAAGGAGTAGCTTTACCTTCATAGTTTTAGGTGTTGTGCCTCTATTCATAATTAAAAGGTATTACAGAGTCAAAACCTACTTTTAATTAAATCAAAACCCAGTTGTGGATGATTTCTTTTTGGTTGATCTGTATAGGAGCAACGTCAGCTACCTGTAGATGTGTAATAGGGATCTATTGCAAGAAAATGACTGGAGAAGAACAAATTTAGTTTTCATTTAGAGGTTTTTGTTTTTTTTCCTTCTGAAAATAACATACCTAAATGCCTGGAGAGAGAGGCAGGGCATTACAAAAGTTCATTAATTTTGCTTTTACCTGCTGTTGTCCAGTAGGTAGTTTTATTTAGGATAAGAATTGATCTGTTTTTTTTGTATGCCAAGGGCGACACACACAAAGAAACTGTCCTCTTTTATTCTGCTCTTCATCTAGTACTTCCACAGCCTTCGATGGAGGAACTGTGTTCTTGCCATATTAATGCAACTATCCTTTGTCTATTACTCTACACTAGAAACATTTTAAGGAGGGGAAAATACATGGTATGAGTGCACTATTGACCACTGTATTTTAATATAATGTGTGACTTATTTCCTGCATGCCTGATGCTACTTATAATTTACTGTTGCTGTCTGTGTTTTTATATTGAAAATACAAATTAGATAATGTTTCTGATTGGAACTTGATGGAGCAGAACACACCACTGCACAGCAATGGTTTCTGCACCAGCATGGTCTGTCTCTTGACATCCTGTGCCTTTATTACTCCTACCGAGTGACTTGTTGCCAAAGTTGGACCTGCTGCTTTGAAGACACTTGTTCTTAATAGTGTACCTGGGCTTCAGACTTTTTGTTCTTTTCCACAGTTTGAGGAAACTGATGCCTGACTGCATTTTCCCCTTCTCCTCTCCTCCCTTCCCTTTCTTCCTCTCCCAGTCCTTGAGAGTCTTACTGGTTTATTGCCCTGTTTTAGAACAGCTCTCTTACAGCCTTGCCTCATCAGGCAAGCTAATGAAGAGGCACATCAGGCTGCTTTCAGGATGCACAGTTTCCAGCTAATTGTGTGCTCTTGAATTGTCCTCCTAAGACAGTTTATTCCAAGATGGACTATATGTCTCTTCACAGATGGTTTCAAAAACACCTTTGGGTGTTTTAAGCACTAAGGAAGCTGTCCAGTACCTTCTCTTGCTTTAATTCATTTACATGCTGCAAAAGTGAGGCATCCTAATTACACCTTATTACTTGGAAGGTCACTTCAGCAGCTCTTCCAATTGAGTTGTCTACATCAGTAAAACGGGACTTCAGGGTTTTTATTTGACTAAGACTAAAGTCTGTCGTGTCCCTTTGGTAGTTATTGTAAAAGTTCAGAAAGTGAAGAAAAATAGTGGTTTCCTCATGTAATGTAATGTACTGTTCTTTCAAAACTACTTTGATGTCAAATTGCAGGGCTTGTTTCTTGTAGGCAGTGGTGTCCTTAGTGGAAGTTAGGTGATGTGTAGCTCCTGTCAACTGAATTCAAATCACCTTGCCTGCTGAGGTTTTGCTTGCTTGCTTTGTTTTTTGGGGTTGTGGGGTTTTTTTGTGTGGTTTTTTTTTAAGTCCTAGTAAGAGCTTATGTTTGTCTTAATTCCTTTTGCTCATCTTAAAGTATTTAATTTTTGTAGCAGTGTGAATCCTCACTGTAGAACAACTTACGCAAACATGTCAGTCAAGTTCAACCATTGCAAATAGTGGGGGGTCTTTTTATTTATTAATTATTATTTTTAAACATGCTAAATAAACAGGGAAGTCCCTGAGAATTTTGAATGCTGACTAACTAATTCTATCCTGTTATAAGGTGGCAACTCTACCACTGACATCACTGTGGCTCCATACCTGCTTTGTGTGTTGTGTGTGTAAGTTCTCTATTAAAACATTAAACTAGTGAAGTTCTATACTGGTATATTATTCATGCAAAATGACTCTAAATTATAAATCAGTACAATTATTTCTGTCTCTTCCAGTCTGGCATGAAAGTTTTCTCCTTTAGGTTGTTCAGTGCTTATTGCTGAGTAGCCTGCTCTAACACATTCAAGAAAATGACTTGGTGACTATGGAGGCTTGGTATGTTTGTGCAAGATTGATTGCTATACTTCACTCTTTTGTTCTTGTGAGCATTTGTTTTAGTTTTGCCCTTCAGAAGTTTTACTAGGCTAGTTTGTAAATGACAAAATAGTACCCTAAGTGAATGTGTTAGGTACTCCTAGATTCTGTGTTCTTTATTGATGTTTGCAAGTTGCACTAAATATTGTTAGGAGAAAAAATAAAACTAAGCACAAGAGAACTGTATGCATTCAAAAGTGTTATGCTTAGCTTAATGCACACTTTAGTTCCCCAGAAAGCACCCAAATGAAAGATACAATGCAACAAACTTAAGTTAATCACTTTCTCTCATCTGCTTCAAATTGCATATATTGCAGCATCTCAAGTCTTTCTGATGGTTTTTAATGCACGAAAGGTGTGAGCAGATCATGGAACTAGGGGAAAAAATGCAAATTGTCATACAGCAGGATTTGTGATAAAAGGATGAGAGGATAAAAGGACAGAAACGAGGTGTGGGGAAGTGTTGCTGCAAATACATGAAGTATGGAGAGCAGGAGAAAATATGTCAAAATAAAGTACATTCATGGGATCATAGAATGGCCTGGGTTGAAAAGGACCATAGTGATCATCTAGTTTCAACCCCCCCGCCATATGCAGGGCCGCCAACCACTAGACCAGGCTGCTCAGAGCCACATCCAGCCTGGCCTTGAATGCCTCCAGGGATGGGGCATCCACGACCTCCCTGGGCAACCTGTTCCAGTGTGCCACCACCCTTTGGGTGAAAAACTTTCTCCTAATCTCTAACCTAAACCTCCCCTGTCTTAATTTAAAACCATTCCCCCTTGTCCTATCACTATCCACCCTTGTAGACAGTTGCTCCCCCTCCTGTTTATACACTCCCTTCAAGAACTGGAAGGCTGCAATGGGGTCTCCCCGGAGCCTTCTCTTCTCCAAGCTAAACAAGCCCAGTTCCCTCAACCTTTCCTCACAGGAGAGGTGCTCCAGCCTCTGATCATCTTAGTGGCCCTCCTCTGCACCCGCTCCAAGAGCTCCACGTCCTTCCTGTGCTGGGGGCCCCAGGCCTGGACACAGTACTCCAGATGGGGCCTCACAAG
>WKFP01014908.1:338257-350446 GCA_011057875.1 Pterocles orientalis | reverse complement strand
GAGAAGCCTGACCACCGGTGAAGACTGAGGCAAAGCACTCATTAAGTACCTCAGCTTTTTCTATGTCTAAAGAAGCCAGCTCCCCATTCATGAAACTGCTACTTATATAAATGAGAATTTATAGGAGAAAGTATATCTGGCTGTTCAGTGGGAAATCTGAACCATATAAAGCTCTCTTCCATCAAAGTATAATTTGCTAAAAGCTTGTGTTCGGTGTGGGGTTGAGTTTGGCTTCTGATGGTGTTTGGCTAAATGGAAGGCTGCATTTACCTGTTTAATCTTTACCCAGACTTATTGATAGATTTTAGATGATGTAAAGCTAAATTTAGGCTCGTGGTGGGTGGTCAAATGCCACCTGTTCAAATGCTGTATGAACTTTCTTCCTTGATTCTCTGTTTTAGGTTTAACCCTTGATGTTTGAAAATCTGCCAAACTGTAACGTTAGGCTTCCGTGGATACAGGTCCGCTGAGACCACTGTATTGGAAGTCCTTTAAATTCAGTCTTTGGATAACACTGTAAGCAGGAGCAAGATGAGTGTGTGTATGTGAAAGGAAGAGGAATCTGTATTTTGCTTTTGATTTAGGTGCCCCTTCTTACACAAAATGACATGACATCTGTATGCTTCTAACACAAGATCGTAGCGTCGCTTTGGGCACCTGGTGAAATGTGTTGACCTGTGAACACATGGTATTGAGCAAGATTCACAGATTTTTATGAGAGGGCAATAATGGATTATTTAAACTACTGTGTTAACAAGGCCTTTTACTGTCAAAGCAGACAATACTGTGTTGTGACAGCTCTTCTGCCTCAAGTGCCTCCCTGAAGTGAGCTACTAGTGGGTTGGATCAGTAGTGCCAGTGCACATGCCTGTGAAATGCTGGTTTGAGTAGGGCAAGAAGTATCCCCCTGGAGATACTTTCTGTGAACCAGCCATATAACCTGTGGGAAGGATCTCCTCACCACTGACTTGTGGGCATCTGCTAGAAATAGAGGTATGGGCTCCACTTCCAGTTGTTTGCAGCCCCTGAGCGTGATGTTTAACTGCTGGGTTGGCTCAGTGTGTCACTGCTGCAGAGGCTGCTCAATTCTGTGCGGGGAACAAGACTCCCAAAGCCCTTTGACTTGGGTTTCTGCAAGAGTGATCATTTGAAGAACTTCAGTTCTTAATTAGTTGAAATTTTAAAGGTGTCTCTAGAAACTAAGAGTGTGAAGTAATTTGTAAGTAGAGTAAAAGCTGTGTTAGTTCAGGTTAAGGACCTCTTCTGTCATTACAAATGCCTGTGGTCATACCGGGATACCGGGATCATCACTCTGTGCTGACATCTGGGGTTGCATTTCTTTCAGTGAGAGGGAAAACTCTTCACAAAAAGTGACAAAAATGATCATGCCTGTCCCTTAAAAATATTCTCCAAGCATTTGTGTTAAAAAAAAATCCCAGAGCTCCTATTTGTCTGCTTTCTTTGTTGCTTATTTTAATTTATCATATACCTCGAGGACCATGAAGTCTAATTTGCATGTGCCCTGTCAGGGTTTTTTTTTTTTCTGTCTAGATTAAAATGTAAATACGTAAGTATAGAAAAGCATCCATATTAAGAATTCAGCAACTGCCTTGTTATAATTGAATTTGTGTCTGAGACTGGGCATTTGAGCTCTAGCTAGTTTAATTTGCATTTGAATGCACAAGTAGAAACTTTGAAATGGATACTCAATTAGAAAATGGTATTCGGGTATATTCTTTCTTACTGCAGCCTCCAAAGGCTGTATAAGGTCAGGTTCAAGGTTTCTTGTTCAAAATTTAGATTTATATTTAAAAAGTGTCGTTTGTTTGTTTGTTTGTTTTCTCTACCAATCTCAATCTAGAATTTCCAGACTTGAATCAGGACTTTGTTTCCAAAGTGTTATTTTTCTTTCTTTTCCTTGATATGTAAAGTAACAGGTTTTAGTATTTTACTTGTTAGTAGCCTTGAATAACAGTAATGTCTGGTATATGAGATGTGTGAGTTAAGCTGAGATGGCACACTGACAAGCCCAAATCCACAGAATAAAATTAGATTACATTTACTCCAACTGAGCAAAATAAATATTTCTGTGTATTTTTAGAACATGTAGGAGAAGATATATAAACTTAAAAATGTAATTTGGAAGTTAGCTTAATACCACTTTTTTTGGGGAGAAACCTTACAGCTTGTCAATCCCAGCATCATTGCTAACAAATTGCAGGTGGAAGATGCAGGCAGATGAATACTTGCTGTTAAACTGGCTTAATAAATCTTAAAAAAACAACAGTGTGTACATTTTGAAACATCACTTCAGAAAACTTTTCTTTGAGAAAAATATTTTGAGATAATGAATGAGGGAAAGGAGGAGGAGAGGGCAGACTGTGAAGCATGACCAAAGATGAATCAGCACCTTCTCGGGCTGGTGGTGCATCCCCAGTGCTGCTGAGAGTGCTAGGGTACCAGGCATGTAACATGCTCCTGGCAGTCTATAAAGCTTCTTCTTGAAGCACTAGGCTTGAGCATGTTGTTATAGGCCAAATAAATTCAGAAGGGACAAGTAGATATTTTAAGCAAGAAAACAGTGAAGAAATACAGAAACAAATTTTTGGTAGATCTGTATTAAACATGTAAAGGGCTAGGCAGTAAGAAGTTCCTTATAGGGGAATTTGTTTAAAAATTCAGCAGACTGGAAAGTGGAAGTAGGCTCAGAGGAGTTTTACGTTTCCAGTTCAAGTGTTCACTGCTACTTTCAGGCCAGAGGGCACCATATGTTTGGGTGAAGGAAGTGATTTATGCCCACATTGGAATTTCCTTTGGGAAGTTTTATAGTGACGTTAGCAAGAAAGAGGTGCCCACTTAAGACTGGAAGGGGCATCTTGGATCACTAAGCCCATTCTCACATAGTCGCAGATGGTAATGCGAATTCTGTGTATGGATTGACTCAATCCTTTCAAAAATGAAGTTTCCTGCTGTTGCTGCTTCCCTTCAGAAGGCTAAACACTTCAGCTTGTCAGAATGCAGTGATAATACATGGAAAGTTTTGTGGCAGTATTTGAACTGTAGCTTGAACAGGTCTGTCCCTGATATGTTTAGAGAACATAGTCCTCTCTTAGTTTTCTCTGATGATAGACTCTCCCTTCCTGCAAGTAAACAATCTTTTTTACTTATTCAGGTTAAATCAGGGCTTCTTGAAAATACATGAAGAGAAATGTGCTGTAGAGATGAGGCTTCACCATGGTCATTGTACTTTAATACTTTGTCTCCAGGTATAATTTAAGTTCCTGTTTCTGTATCCATTGAACTGTCAGCCCATCGTTGCTGTGTCATTATCTGTCATGCCGAGGTTTGTCTGCTTGTACAGCACTTCCAAGTCAGATGACCTGGAGACTTTGCATTTCTGTAACTTTCTTTCTGTTTCTATTACTCCACTCCTAAGGCAATCCCAGATCCTTCGATGTGGTTGTCTCCTTTTTTTTCTGATGACAACCCCTCTTCACTCTGCTGAGCCTGTGGGTCTTATTAGCACGCTGCAAAGAGCACTGGTAAGAATTGAAATACGGCGTTTTGATGTCAAGATAAGTATTTCGAGAAGTCTACTGATAACCTCCCATTTCTGGTTGGGTTTTATTTCCTATGTGGTTAACTTAGTATTCATCCTTGTCAAAACTTGCTTTGAGAATGAACATAGTGACGGGAGCAGTAGAGCTGTTGACTTGGTTATGAGCTGTATAGTGCAATTGTCTTGACTAAAACTGTGATAGTTGATGCAGCATTTTCTTCGTGTCTGAACTCCTGGAGCATGCTTAACTTTAGAAGGTTAGTTCATTCTTCTAGTATCAGACACTAGTGTAACTAAATATAGTGGGTTTTGGGGACAAAGATTTTATTAGAGGAGAGAAATGCCTGATCTTTGAAAATGTCATAAATATAGCAAGATGGATGTGGACAGGGAACTCAGTGGGTGTTAAGGCACGTGAAAGTGCTGGACTTTTATTCTGAAGACTTAGTCGTATCTGCTTATACATGATTTTTCTTACAGCTCTGCAGAACTCAACCTAGTTCAGATGTTACTGGGTATATTCTTCCCCTTCTGTTCATCATCAGTAATTTTTTTTTTCTTTTAGTTTGCATGCATGCCAGAATGTATGCTTACTACAGCTAATTGAAAGGAACCTATAAATGTACAGCTGGCTTTGGGTAGGAGGAAAGGGTGTCTGTCTTCTTACCTGAAGACATCTTGAGATCCAGGATATCTTAGAATCAATACATGATACCTTAGGACACAGTTCAGCTCACTATCCTTGGGGTTACAATGTCCAAGAAACTTCCCTTCCCCCCCACTTTCATTGAAAATAGGAGAAGTATTCACATTGTTGGAGCTACAAACTTAGGGGAAGTTTTTTGAGACAACATAAAGGAATTTTGAAGGTAAACATTTGATCACTTTTTACAGCATTTCGAAAGTAGGAAATTGTTTCATTGCTCTGACACTGTCCTTAAAATTAATTTCTTAGCTTTTAAAATATCAGTTATATTAAAGGATAAAATTAATACATGAATGTTTTATTGAATGTAAACTCAGTAGAAAAAGTAATGTAGCGAGAGAGAGGAGGCAAATGAGAAAGGAAGGTATGTGAGAATGGTGAAAAATGCCACATGAAAAGTCAGTATGATGTGATTTCCTCTTATGAATGTCAGGTCTGCTGATTTTGAAGTCATACATATATAGGATTTTTGTAGGACAGGAGAAGGGATCTAAGCAGTCTGGGGAGTCTGATTTATTGCAAACCGACTTGAGTGAAGAAACCAAAATTGATATTTCCAGTGTTTGAGTAACACTTCTGTGAGAAGGCATGCTTTTTTTTTTCTGTACACATCCAGCTTTCCCCACCCACACACTGCAAAAAAACCCCCCAAAACAACAGAAGTTGTTCCTTTTGCTGCTGAGTAACTAGACCTTGAGGAAGCAGAACAATGAAGTATTAATGTGAAATAGGGTGGCTGCATGATTCACCTCAAGGAGACTGGACAGAAGGAAAGTTTCTTGAAAGTCTGCCGACTCTTTCCCCCCCCCCCAAGTGTTGGGATACAAGTACTTTTAATAGCTGCTTATCTTTTAAGGAGGAAAAATATTTGAGAAAGTAACAACACTAAAAGACTGTGGAAAGATATTTATTCCCAACCTGCATCTTGTGAGCAGAATGATCCTGAATGTACTTCCTTTGATACTCTGCTTATTCACCAATTATTTTGTCCTTGGTGTTACTGAAAATAAAGCAGTCGTTTTTCTGAGTGCCAGTAAAGCAGTGCCCTGCTATTTCTCACTTAGCTGGAAGAAAGGTTGCTCATCTTGTGCACTTGTGAACTAACATGAAGAGCTAATTCTGAACAGCCAGGGTCTACTCCCTTGTAATTACGATATTAGGACTAATGGCTTTCCCTTTCTTAACATGTGTAATTTCTTGCCACTGCCTCCGCAGTTAGTGTAAATGCAGTGATAAAATGAAAAAAAAAATCCTGTCCCCTAATTAATTTAAATAGTGAATATGCATAATTATTTGGAGTAATACACAGCTGGACTTTACTTTCAAAAAATGGCATTGTAATGAGGCTCACACTAGCTTTAGGATTGCCTGTCTACAGTTTATTGTAAAATATTTGCTGTCATATTATTTCTACTAAACATTAGCTGACCCTGGCTGTTTCATTGACAAATGGCAGCGCAAGCAATTTATTCCTCTCTTTTTTTAAGCCTAAAACCAAACCAAAACAAAACAACCCACCAAAAAACCTGAAACAATATTTTAACAGTCTTGTAAGGCTTACTGCTTTGGAGTTTGATGTTTGACTTTGGAGTTAGCAATCAAAACTCTTGGTTTTTCATAAGACAAAGCAATATGGAAGATAAAACAAGATAAGTAGAATGTCTTGCTTTTGTATTCATTTCTCCCCAGCAGAAGAAATCGGTGGTGGAAAAATATAAGGCAACCACTGATGGCTTGTCCTGCTGAAATTTCAACCTTGTTGGTTATGAAAGCCAGTTACCTGCAATAGCAGGCAATGACAGCCAATGCATATAGTATTTCTCTTACGAAGCAGAAAACATGCAGTCTTGGTGTGCTAAGCTAGTTTATTTTAACGTGTTTATTAAGTGTAGTTTTGTGTTGGTTTGATGCATTTTCTTTTTCAAAATAGTAAAGGTGACCCTGGAGAAGTGTAGAAACAGCCTGAAAATTGCTGTACTGACTTTCTTGGGATGTGGCAAATATCACTCCTGATGAGTAAAAACAGTACAGTGTGGGGCATGGTGTTGTTTTTCCTGCTAACAGTTGAAGAAGAAAAAGATAGGCAAATAGTCTGTCAATAAAAGAAATCTTCAAATCTCTGTGTTTTACTTTCAGACATTGAGCTATAACATGAGTGATATAATATGACTTTTCAGGTTTTGGGGCTAGGTGATAAATTCAGTTCTGTCATTTTTCCTTATGCTGAAGTAAATAATGAAAAGTCGGGAAGAGGGTGTTTATACTGAAATCACATCTAGCTATAAAATAAGTGTAATGTTAATGTACCTAGCTTACAAAATTCTGTTCAGATACAGCTTAAAACCCAAAGGGCTGAAATGGGACATCTCTTTCATGTTTAACACGATTGCAAGAATTTCTTGAGAAGTACTATTCAAATACTGAGGTTATAAATGGTGTTACAGTTGTGTGGGAAGAGACTGTTACAAGAATAAATAGCCTGTCTTGCCTTCTTTTTCCCACTCCCACCTTGCGTGGGAGGGATATGAATGGAAAGGACTGATAAAGTGATCAAACAAAGCTGGCAGAAAGCATACATAACACAATCAGGTTAGGGACCTGTCTGCTGAAAGGAATGCATCTGTGTGGATGAAGACTTTGGGCTTCAGTTACCTGACTCAGATACTCTCAAATTAGATTCATGAAATTAGAAACCAATGTACTAGCACTGAAGCATTTCAAAAATGTGAGCAAAACCAAAACAAATGACTTCACAAAGCGGTTAAAGATGCCCAGCTCAGCAATTAGGGTGATTGCTGTTTGGAGTGGGACCCATGATTTAATTTTTGAGGAAATAGAGAGGCGAGTCCGAGTCCCCCTGGCCTGGCTAACCTGACCTGTAAGGTAGGGAGGGGATCTGAACAGCTATCTCATGCCATGTATATTCATGAGTATTCACTGCAGCAAAGTGGAGTCTGCATGTGTCAACTCCTAGGAAGGCATCTCAACCCCCAAAAGAAGTAATTGTCTTATAAGAAACAGCACATCCATGAGAGAGACTGAGAGGGTCATGGCTTCTTGTGGCTTTTTGGTCTCGCAGCTGGGCTTGTGACCATGATGTGCTAACATTGCTCCAGCCAGCCTAAGAAACTGAACTTGAGAGTCTGAAACGCCCCCAAGAGCTGAGCGAGAATGCTTTTACTGATTCTTGTAGTTGGTATTCTTTGTAATGGGCCTGAAGAAAAAAAAAATAAAGTTGGTGGGTAATGGCGTTTTAGGGGTGGTTTTTTTTTTTTTCGGTTGGTTTTATTTTTTATTTAGTAAAACCAGCAAATTTGGTTGGGGGGTATTTACTTTTCAAACTGGCTTTTGCTTGAAGAATTATCAAAGCATGAAACAGTTCCTGACTGGCCATAGCTCCTCTCTTTCAAACCTTTTGTTTGTGCCAACACACATACTGTTCTTGTTTCTAAATTGTGGATTATGGCTGTGGTGTGCAGCGTGCTTGCGTGAATCTGACATGAGAATAGAGATTTCTGCTGGAAAGCAAGATCCTTGGAGGCATGAGTCCTATGCCTTGATTTTTTTTTTTTTTCCCTTGCTTTTCAGTTTGAAGAGAAAAGCATGACCCCTTGCTCAGTGTGGAGGCCTTTTTGGCCCTGGCGGAGAGTCCAAGGACCCTGTATGTTCCCATATGGAAATATGTTCTGACCTAAAAAAAATGAATAGTTTATTGTAACCAGTATTAGATTAACAGATTGCTGTGATTTTCTGATCCGGTGGTTCAGTGTCAGTTAATTGTTCAGGCTGTGCTATAAACAAAGAACTTTTGGAAGTCTAGCCTGCAACTGTATCAGAAGAAGACCCTGTTCACATAATTTTTTTCTAATCTCTTCTCAGTGGGTAGAGAGAGACTAATTTTTGGATGCTGTTGCAAACCAATGAAGGAATGGGAGGATATTTCCTTCTCTGCCATCTGACAGTTGCAGAAAAAGCTTTTCATAAAATTTAAAACACCACAAAATTCTTAATTGACATCCATCTCTATCAGTGAGCAGAGAAGGCAGGAATTAAATAAAGTTATTTTCTTACTGCTGGGGAATTTTTTTTTTTTGGCAGACATCAAATTCAGACATTGCTTAGATGACTTTTTGAAGGTCCAAAAATGTAATCTTTAGAATATAGGTGGGTTTTTTCACATAGTTGAGTAGCAGGAAGAAATCCATTGTATAAAGGTGATGTCAGGATCTGAAGTGTTAGACTGTTTTTCATCTGAAGTGTGAAGTTTTAATAGCTATTTTAAAAGCTATTGTGAAGTACTATTCATATCCTACAAAGGTTAAGTTTTCTAGCTTTCTAAAAATGGTGTATGCTTAGGTTACAGATGCATTTTGAATTCTGTAGTACCATCTAAAATGTTGATGTGGTGAAAAACAGTGAATCTGAATGGATCTTTTCTGACCAGTGACCAAAACAGTGAAATGTAATTTTTTT
The DNA here is from genome assembly GCA_011057875.1 of Pterocles orientalis. Classification (NCBI taxonomy): domain Eukaryota; kingdom Metazoa; phylum Chordata; class Aves; order Pterocliformes; family Pteroclidae; genus Pterocles; species Pterocles orientalis. Next base: position 341,708 of record WKFP01014908.1, on the reverse strand, counting down.
TCTTCAATAGACAGTTTCTCCATTTTTATTTTCAAAGTGAAATGTATGTTTTTGAATAGAGGAAATGGACACTGACATGCAAATGTATCAAGTATACTGTGTGGAATAAATGAAAGTACTTGAAGCTTTAAAAGTTAGGTCAATGAAAAACCGTGAGGGAGGAGAAGGTTACAGGGGTACACTTGCAGCCTTCTGAAGGATGTGTAGTCTGATCCCTTGATATCTCTATTGGAATGAATGGGGATTGCATTGGCCAGTTCCAGCTGGTGAATGACCGTAGAATTTACGAGAGGTTAAAGAAGACATGTGACATCTGGCTAGCAAGGAGGAATTCCTGTGTCTCAGCAGTTCCTTCTGAGTTTTCTTTCTGAGGCTGTGTCTTTGTGTGTTCTTGCAGGGGGTTTTCCTTAGGCATGTGCTGTGACCTTGGACAAAGATGAGGAATTCTGGCTTGTCACCTAAGATCCTTATGTAAGAAGTACACAACTTTGGCTGCAGTTAAAAAAACAAACCACCAAACAAACCCCTTAACTATATACCTGTGAAAAGTCAGGCTGATTCTACCTATTCTTGCCTTTATTGGTATTCCAGTATTTTTCTTAGTACATCCATACACAAGCTAAAGAAAAGAACCTGAGACTGACAAATATTTAAAGAACCTACTGGCTTTCTTGGGCAAAATATGCTGAAAGGCACAACAATTATAGAGGTGGTTTTTTGTTTGTTTTTTGGTTTTAGTTTGGGGTTTTTTTTAAGGCAAGAATGTGGCTTCTGACAACACTGCAGAACATTTGAGAAGCTGTGACTTAACATCTGTATCCCAATAATGACAGGTGGCTTCAATTCTTTAATGTTGTGCAAAAAATTGAGGTTTAGAATGCAAATGGGTAAGAGTGATTAAAAGTAAAATCTTCTCTATGTGTGCAATGCCTGATTTCATTAGTGAAATTCTTCTTGGAAATGCTACCCTCAGAATTTCATCAGTCTTCATTTATTAGTGAGCACTGTTCGGCTGATGGTGACTGCAGAAGTGATTTGCCCTTTTGAAGGGCAGGGTAGCTGTAAAAGATGGGGACACATTTTTTTCTGTCTGAAAATTAGTGCATCTAGAATCCGGTGAAGTTTGTGGCAGAGACCAACAGAGAAACACTCGCTCCTGCTTAGGAATAGCTTTTCTGGCACAAAAGCATGACATCTTTTGTGTTCTCTGTTGGGCCAAGTCAGATGGGCTGGAGCAAAATCTTTCCTTGGTGAGGGATGTCGCCTGTAACACAGAAATGGGGCGCAAACTCTGTTGCTGGGCTTTCAACATGTTAAAGTCCTGTTCTTGCTCCCTCTAACTTTTCTGTCCCAAGTGGGGTTTTTTGTTAAATTTACAAGCTGTAAATAAATCTTGAATTTAATCTATTGTCACCACATGTCAAGAACCCCCCACCAAAACAAAAGCAAAACCACAATTTAAACTGGGGCTGACTTTCCTAGAAAGAACTGTGATTTTTATAGTATAGGTACAAATGACTGTGAATAACCATCTATTTGAACAGGTTGTGTGTTTGTAACAATTTCTTTTATGGTAACTGTAGTGAAATGCCATTCAACTTTTCTTGACTTCAGAAGAAACCTGTGAGAGGACTTTGTGTTAAACAAATGGTTTAGCCATATAATCTTATGAATAGAGCAAAACTAAAATTCATATTTAGTAGTATGTTTTGTGATGCAAAACATGCCCCAGAATAAATTATGTGCTTCTTGATGTAAACTAGCATGGTAAAAATTTATAGAAACTTAAAATATGTATTTATTCATTTTTTTTGCTCTGAACAGATTCTGAGTGCCTTTCTATGTAATAGATGAAATAAGAATTATTGTGTAATGGCACGAGCTAGTCCAAGCACTGGGGGGAAACTTCCCTAGTTCATAATTTTCAGATGTCTGGGTTTAGTCACTGTAATTCTGTGTGTGATAGAAATTGGCTAATTACAAGTACATGAAAGTACTTGGTTTATTAAGAAAGATAGATTGGTAATAAGCAGACTTGTTTTTTCCCTGTATGAGTCAAATTAAAGTCAGTCTGAGAGTTCTTACTGTTTGATAAAGCTGTGGAGGTTTTTTGTGATTCCCTTGTTAAAAAGTGTACAGTAATTAGTAGAGCTACAAAGAGAAGCACTCAAGCAACATAACATTTAATTGGAATTGTTAAACATTTAAAAGTAATAATATGTGAACTGAGTGTCGGAACATGCTGGCACTTTTGTGTAATTCTAGAAAATGTGGGGTCTTGGATTAAATTTTTGGGTTACTTAGCTCCTTTGATACTCCAGAGTTTTTCAGTCTCAGCCCAGTGAAGTATTTTGTATTTCCATTTTTTTAAATTGTGTTGTAAAAGAAATGTAAATAAAAAAGTCATGTACTAAAAAGTGAAGTACAATCGTTTTCAAGTCTATAAAAATTGGGGAAAAAAAGTCTCTTTAAGGCTGTAAATCTTCTCCATATTAATTTATGCCAAGTCTAAAAGTTCGATAAGCCCTACTTAAGGGAATACACAAAGGATAAAGTGGTCTTGCTGAGAAGCTCTCACTGTTGTACTTATGAAGCAGTAATTTAAATTGCAAAGTAAATATGCAGGTTTAGTTTATGGTTTATTACAAAAAGTGCACTTCAATGCATCTCCATTTCGCAGCTTTGTTTTTTCTTTGTTAACTCCTCCCATCCCAAGTCTGAATCAGCTAGAACCAAAGCCATTTTCATGTTCACATTAAAATAGAGGGGTGCAGTGGTAGTGTTCTCAGATTGGATAATACCTGTGTTTTCCCTTTGAAAACTCAAAGACCCAGATGGATCACACAACCATGAGTAAAAGTCTGTAAGATTTTTTTTTTTTCCTGCTCAAAACTGGATTAAAGCATTAGTATGAAGAGGTGGGGAAGGGGGCAAAGGCTGTTAATGATCTTTAATCTCAAAGACTAAGTGTTTGGGCTCTCTTATCTAGGAGTTCCCCTCCTTTTTCCTTTTCCCTTCTTTCTTTTTCTCCTCCTTTCCCTAGAGACATGGTGTTTCCTACCATCTGCCCCCCGTTGGGGTTGTTGCGAGTGTCTCCCTCCTGTGGCAGCAACCACGCTAGCCAGTGGAAAGGGCAGGCAGGTGTTCGAGCACAGCATACCTCCAACAGCCAAACGTCCTGCTGGGACCACAGTCTGACCGGTGGAGTTTTGCCTGAATTGTGCCTCGGCATGGCCACATTGTGCCAGAAAATGTGAGATACAGCCAAAGGGTGCGTAGTTGTGAGGAGCCTGTGCCCTTGCCCTGCTTTGCTCACTGTTGTAAATACACTCTGTGTCACCTTACTCCTCCCAGTCCTCATACATCGTTAGGTGGTTACATCTGGGGAGCAAACAGAGGCGTATGTCTCTTCCATTAAGCTGTTCTGACATAGAAGCTATTAGTGTTAGCA
>WKFP01014908.1:305461-322078 GCA_011057875.1 Pterocles orientalis | reverse complement strand
CTCGGGGGGGGGCAGCATAATTGTGTATCACCTATTCTCTTCCTCCTTCGGGGTCATTGGCTGGGAGTGGGCTGGGCCTTTGGTCATCAGGTGGGGAGGGGCAGTATCACTGTGTATCACATTGCATCTTTGTATATAGTATTATTTCCACTATTATTGTAGTTTAGTAATTAAATTGTCCTTATCTCAACACACGAGTCCTGTTTGCCGTTTACCTCTTTAATTCTCTCCCCTATAATTGGGTGGGGGCAGGGACTGTGTGAGCGGGTGTGTGTGGTTTGGCCCCCAGCCAAGGGCCAACCCATCACAAGCATTTTCTTCAAAAGACCTATCTGAACTATGGTGAGAGTAACTAAACTTGCCCCAGTGCTTGCCAGGAAAACATTTATTTTGTGGTTTGTATGGACAACACAGTAACTATGGAGTGAGGGCACACTTCAGTATTCATCTCTTGATATTATCAAATGGAGAAATGAATTATGTGACGATTTAGGGGAGGCCATTAAAATAGCCTTATCAGATGGAGAAGTGTTGCAGTTTTGGGACTGGAAATTCAAACATCAAAGCGTGGATCCCTGAAATGAGAGATTTGCTCTTAGACAGAAGAGCTTATGAATTAGAGAAAAAACTATTGATCATCTCTGGGTTTGCAGCTTGTCCTCTCATAAAGCTGTAGTGTTTAGAGTAGATTGTGTGCTTTCTCTTAATGAAGGCTAGCAGCTGTTTGCAGTGCTGAATTAAGCCCTTGGAGATATGCATTAGCAAGCAGTAGTACTCAAAAATACATGATAAATGAATGCTGTATGGCTGCTCATTCAGCATATATGCCTATGTGATGGTCGTGCATGAAGTAGGATTTATATTAATATATTTCACTTTGAGGGAAAACAGCCGTAATAGCCAGCTGGGAAATACAATAAGTGATCCTGGTCTCCCTTCCCTCTTATTTGTTCAAGGTAGAGTCTGCTGTGTGGCAAGCAAGTAGTTAAAAATAAAACTATAAATAATAGTGTTAATCAATGTATAATTTATCTTTGTATTTGTTTATGGCCTTGGGTACTTGATTAGACAGCTCTAACATACAATTAATCAGTAACCTTCAGTGTTAACTTCTCAGCGCTGTTTAATTAATTGGTTGTGTTGCAGAGGCCCTGCTGGCTAGGAAAGCCAGGAACTGTGCCATGTAAACACTTTTGTTAATGTCAAGTGAAGGTTGAGATACACTTTATTTTTTTTTCTTTATTAGCTTAATTGAACTAATCAGCCTTTCAGGGTCTAGGTGCAAGTTCTAGAGGCAGTTCTAAAAAATAGACAAAATACATGGAAACAATGTCTCATAAATGCTGGAAAGGTTTTGTGACTTAACTATTATCGAAAGTCTTCTCAAGTGTACTGATTATCACATGTTTCAGTACTGGTACAAGGTAAAGACCAAAGTGAAATCAGTTATGTTATTATAGTTGTTTATTTCACTAACGTTGATGATGTGAGGATTGATTTTTGCCTTTTCTAGACACAAAAAAGCTACTTGCACATGTGGTAAGCATGGAGAATTTTCAGCTTGTCACTGTAGGCAATTACTGTAAACGCAGGTATTGATGCGTTTTGAATATTGGAATCTGTGCGAAAGATTTTCAAGTTCTTCCATGGTATCCTGGGTTCAGCTGAGACAGAGTTAACTTTCTTCATAGTAGCTGGTAAGAGCCTGTGTTTCAGATTTGTGCTCAGAAGAAAGCTGATATCAGTGATGTTTATAGTTGTTGCCAGGACAGCCCAAGGTGTTTTCAGCTTCTTTGTGTTTGCAGGTGCAGGAGAGGCTATGAGGGAGCACAGCCCAATTGCTAGTCTGGGATTTGATCTTAGGTTCGGGATTGAGACCCAAGTGGCCAATAGTCTATACCATAACATACACGTCATGCCCAGTATGTAGGTGAGGGCTCTCTGGAAGCTCAGCCCTTCTGCTTCCAGGTCTGCTGTCTTGGGGTGTTCCCTCTCGCCAGGTCATCTCACTCCCTTTGCCAGCTCTTGGTCTGGGACACTCAGGCTCTAATCTCCATTCCAGGAGTGCAGTTTTGGGACTGTCCCTGCTCTGGGATAGTTAGCCAGGAGTGGGCTGAGCCTTGGTCATTGGGTGGTGAGTGGTATCACTGTGTATCACTCATTTCCTTATTTTTATATATTATTACTTTCAATATTATTGTAGTTATTAAATTCTTCATGTCTCAACTCACAAGTCTTTTTTTTCCTTTACCCCTTTAATTTTCTCCCCCATCCCAGGAAGTGAGTGAGTGGCTGTGTGGAGTTTGCTCTCAGCCAAGGGCAAACCCATTGCGCATGGGTATCTAGGAGAGAGTGAAGATGTGAGTTCTGGTTCTGGTGTTTTACAGAGAAGCCATTTGTCAAAGTTAAGCCTTGCACACCTACAGTGTTATTCAAACACTCAAAGTACCATGAATGCAACAAATACTGGTTTCAAAAGCATTAAGTCTTAATTACCTCATAACAGTTATGTGAACTTAGAAGGAAAATTGCACTTTTCAGTCTTAATACTCTGAATGTGTTAAGATTGTATGAATGAATTACAAGTGGAAGTGCTGCATGTACTTGTGTTTCTGTGAAAGTGACAAGTTTCAGAAAGTTCTTGATAGCAACAAACACAGTTCGGGGATGCTGCTCCCAGGACGCCATTTCTAGTAGTAAAATTGAAGAACGTGTGGATTATATTGAGACCAGAGGGCTTGCACTCTGATAAGACCACAACATAGTTGACTACTCAGAACACAGTGCTGGCAACAGGATGATGACAATGAGGTTGCAGCATATAACCTCTGTGATTTTTCTTTCCTGTTAATCCATGAAGGAGAATCATAGAATGGCCTGGGTTGAAAAGGACCTTAAAGGTCATCTAGTTTCAGAGCCCCTGGCTGTGGGCAGGGTTGCCAATGTCTAGAGCAGGCTGCCCAGGGCCCCATCCAGCCTGGCCTTGAACACCTCCAGGGATGGGGCATCCACAACTTCTCTGGGCAACCTGTTCCACTGCCTCACCACCCTCTGAGTGAAAAATTTCTGCCTAATATCCAACCTAAATCTCTCTTCTCTTAGTTTAAAACCATTCCCCCTTGTCCTGTAACTGTCAACCCCTGTAAATAGGCATAATAAATAGTTGTAAACAACTCCTGTTTATAGGCTCCTTCAAGTACTAGAGAGGCAAATAATATACTTCAAACAAGCAAGGAGAAACAAACATTGAGCAACAACCCCTTCTAAAATTTATAGAGGCTGAAGTAAGCAACATCTTGAAGCAAAGGATGGTGCCATAGCAAATGTTGACCTCAACTGGTCATGTAAGAAGGACTTTATAGCCGGTATCCTGTATTGTCTGTGTTGCACACAAGAGATCCTGACCAGACCACTTGGACATGTGTGCCTTGGTACTTCTGAGTCTGCAATTGCAAAAGTACAAGTGAATGAAATCTGTGAGAGAATGGAGAGGATAAAATCAATTTAGAGGTACGGCAAATAAATATAATTACCTCTTTTCATACAATCTCCCGTAGAGTTCCCTTACAGAAATTTTCCAGTGGTATTTGTCAAGGACAGTCTTTCCCAGACATTACAACTCAGGACATGCTATTGTGCATCTTGATAATGTCGTTTAGAAGGTAGTAGTTAACACGTGTTCCCAATTCAACGTGTTCGTTTGCAGATAGAAGAAATAATGAAGCTTGTTTTCTTATGGATTCATAGTGTTTATCCCACACCTCTCTTCTGTCTCCTCTAACTGCTGAAAACCTAAAGGCTTCTCCATGATAATCCTGACCCACTTCCAGGGAGAATCAGCCAGACATGGCTTAATTTCTGCAAAGGGGAACAAATGAAAATGGGTATGAGCTTAATATAGTACTCTTCCCTGTAAAGTGGGAAATTGTGAGCACTTAGAGTTACCAGTCTCAAGCATATTACCAACTTTGAGTTATTTTCAGGGCAAAGTAATTAGGGCTCAGCTGACAGATGGACAGGTGCACAGCTCAGTGTGATTACATAGACTTTGTTGCCATAGGACACTAGGCTCCATATATGACAGTGTTCATTTGTAGGTGAGCAGAACCTGTTGCGGCTTTCATCCAGTAGAACGATAAATGGGAATTCTTCACAGAAAGAGAATGAGAAATAAGTGGCAGTACGGACAAAAAATGCCAGACAGTGAACTGAAACAGTAAAAGGGTGGTATTGTAAAATCAATGCAGTTCCCTCACAGGGTGATATAGAGGGGTCATATGTCTTCTTCCTAGCAGACAGTCATCTATATCAGATACAACTAAACATGTTAAATGGAAGCCTCATCCAAAAAAAGTATCGAGGATGACACTGCTAAAAAAATCAGTGTTGGTCCTTGTAGGTGACAGTTAGATTGGGCTGGAGTAGAAAGGTCGCTCTCTGTTGCACAAAAAACCCAATGCTGTCTTGAGAGGGAGGGAGCCTTTTAGTAATACTAAATTAGTTATAGAATGCTTTACCTGTGAAGGAAATATTCTCCGGGCACTTTTTGTGTTTGTTCTTTTGGGTTTAGCATGACCTACAAAACTACCATATATTCAAGTGTGGGGTTCCCTCTGCCAGCATTTAACTTGTGTACTCAAGTGTGTATTTTTCTAATACTCACTGCGATGCTGCAAAGTAGACATTTTTGTTCATTGCACGCATCTGGGTGCTTTAGATAAACTAAGTAAAAAGAGGTGAAATACTGACAATAGTATTTTTCAGCTTAGTCTGTATTTCCCTTTATTCCCTTATTTCCCCTTTGTAGGCTTCAATAGCAAACAATTTCTTAGCCTGGAAGTTCATATTACATTATTTTTTCTAATACATGGACTAATCTTGAGACACTGAAAGACTCATTACTGCTTTAAGTCTGGATATAGTGACCACTGCTATCTAGTGCAGCTCTGTATCTGAATTCTTATGGCCCCAAGTATACGACTGAGCAAAGTAGCTAAAACAAATAATTTAGATACTAAGAGACTTTAAAATCTAGAGGCAGCTTAAATGCATTTTTAACAAATCCATCATTTACACAAGATTTATTACCTTAGAATTATAAAATAGGTATTGAACTAAACATAGAATGACTTTTTTCTTTGTTAACATGGATGCTAATGGACCAGTTAGGGGTAATGTTTTCCAGATCTGCGGCTCATGAGCAAGGAGAAGCTGGTTGGTGATGTAATCAATGACTGTAGCAACCATGAAAAGGTGGAGCTCAAGGTCTTGAGGGGATCCCAGGTAGCCTGGCAAGTCCTTAAGGCCAACATACCTCCCTTCATCCAAGCATGAAGATGTTTCTACCTGTAATTCAGGGAAACAAGTAGATCACAACTGAGCTTCAATTTGAAAGGGCAGTACTGAGGGGGTGGGAGCAGGGGCAGGCTGCAAAGGAGGAATTTAGAAATGTTGCACAGGCATGTGTGGAGTGATGGTGTTAGGAAAGCCAAAGCTCAGCTGGAGCTGAAAGTAGAAAGGGCAATGAGGTAAGCTTCTGACACTGCATGAGCAGTAAAAGAATGAACAGGGAAAATGTGGGGCTGTTGCTGAACAGGACAGGCGATTCAATGACTGGACACAGACAAGTCCTCAGATACACTAAGAAGTCTTCAAAGCCTTCTTTCCCTCAGTTTTCACCAGGATCTCTCACGGGTTTTCGTAGACAAGCTGATCCCAAGCCGGAAGTGTGCCCCTGAAGCAGAAGGCAAATGGTACCCTGGGCTGCGTTAGCAGAATAGCACCAGGTCAAGTGGAGTGGTTGTTCTCTTTACTTGGTACTCACTAGACCACATCTGAAATACTGCATCTGGGTTTGGGCCTGCCAATACAAAACAGACATGGATAAACTGGAGCAATTGTGGTGGGGGGCCTGGCATATTTGTGGGAGGGGGCTGAGGGAGTGGGGCTTGTACAGCCTGGAGGTGGCTTTTGGGGGCACGTGACAGCAGCCTCATCCCTGTCAGGAGGCTACAGAAAAGACATAACCTCGGTACTGAGCTTCGGAGGGGGAGAATAAAAGCTAGTGGTCTTAAATTGAAATGGTGCATAAAGCAAATAAATACTTTCACTGTGAGGAAAAGGAAGTTTCACTGGGAAGGAGCAGGTTGCCTGGAGAGGTTGTGCAGGCTCCATCCTTGGAGGTTTTAAAGATCTTTCTGAGTAAAACCTTGGGCAGTCTGATGTGTTCTCATGGCTGACCCTGCTTTGATCAGGGAGCTGGGCTGGAGACTTCCTGGGGTCCTGTCCAACCTGAATTACTTTGTGATGATTCTGTGAAATAGGTTAATCTCTGGATTATTGTCCTTCCTCTGCTTCCCTTTGTTTGTAGTCTTGATATTGTATATATGTGAAGATCACATGAAATGTATTGTAAGAGGAGGAAAAGATCTTTTGAAACTCCAGTTTAAAGGATTTGTCCAATAGTAAGCTATGTTTGAGAAAACTAGCTAATGCTGGTGCAATGTGATATGCTTGGAGTTAGTAATCTAAATTGTGATTTTTTTTTTTTTTTTTTTTTTTTTTTTTTTGTGGGTTCATGACCAGAGACTTCTGTTTTTGGACATTTCTTCTTTGGGCAAAAATAATTCAGAGGGTAGAGTTTGAAAGTCTCTATGCTAGGAAGTTCAACAGATCTTTCTTGCAAACTTGTAATTTTTCAATTGTTCCATTCCCACTCCTGAAACTTCTTATTTTAGGATCTTCCTGAAAGGTTGTTAGCAATTGCTTATGCAATTTCACTAAAGACAATAGTACTCAAAGTTCTCTAAATGTGCCTGTGTTTTTTACCTTATTGTTCAGGGATGTTACTTTGAAGAAGTTGTGTATTTCCATTGCTACATCCCACTCACATCTGGATTTAACATCAAAATGATGTACTAAGTGTTGTACATCACTGCTAAACATCTGCCAAAGCTGAATCATGTTCCAGTTATTCAAAATCACCAAGATTTTCCCTAGTGCTCACCAATGTAAGTTGCAAGACTGTTGTGGCACTGTAAATTGATTTATCACCACGTGGACATGTAGAGTCCAGAGAGTCTTATACCAGCCTTGCTTTCTGAAATCTTGTGCTGTTTTTGTCTGGGATAGAGTTAATTTTGTTCGTAGTATCTAGTATGGGGCTGTGTGTTCAATTTTTGCTGAAAACAGTGTTGATGACACAGGGATGTTTCATTATTGCTGAGCAGTGCTTACACAGAGTCAAGGCCTTTTCTGCTTCTCACACCCCCCCACCATCAAGTAGGCTGGGGGTGCACTGGAAGTTGGAAGGGGACACAACTGGGATAGCTGACCCCAACTGACCAGTGAGTTATCCTGTGCCATATGACATCATGCTCAGCAATAAAAGCTGGGGGGAAAAGGAGGAACTTCTGGAGGTACAGCATTTGTCTTCCCAAGTCACCCTTACGAGTGGCTGAACACCTACCTGCTGATGGGAAGCAGTGAATTAATTCCTTGTTTTATTTTACATGCGTACACAGCTTTTGCTTTACCTAATTAAACCATCTTTATGCCAACCTTACAGTTCTCACCTTTACTCCTCTGATTCTCTCCTCCAACCCACTGGGGGAGTGAGTGAGTGGCTGTGAGTTGCTTATTGCCAGCTGGGGTTCAACCACGACAGCCTGCGTTCTCAAATTCCTGGGCTTTAATCTAGGGATTCTGTGATCTGGACAGGTTAAATATTGCGGGTTGTCGTTTTGTTTCTCCTTTTTGAAAGGAAGTTTCACACTGTGGGCTAACTGTTGTGCTTGTTTAGAAAGCCATGAATAGCTTAGTCCATTTGAAACTGTGAAGTTAAAGGACCTGATAACTGCTGGAACTAATGCAGTGAGGTCAGGTCTCATTACCTTTGTCTTACAAATTTCAGTCTGTTAAGTAACATCCTTAACACTTAGCTTTTGGTAATTGCAAACCAAGTGAGTCACCATTTGTATTCCTTTTCCAGCTACTTTGGAAATGGGAAGAGCTGGAGCTAACCAGGCTGCCAAGAGATGCTGTCCCTGCGGTGTGTAGCCTGGTAGTTCTAAGGTCCTTCAGTCTCACGTCTCTGTCCTGTGTGCTGGTCCCACTAATACCGGGCTGGTGACCGGATATGTTTGCAGAAAAGTTTGTGTGTCTGTCAGGCTGGTAACCCTGTACATTAACACCCTGAGCTGTGGTTTGCTATGACTATTAATGTTCCATGTTTGGTTGCAAGTTCATTACTCTGGTGGATATGAAGTCCAGACTCTGTAAGCTCAAACCTCAGTTAAGCAGTTGATTTTTCTCTTTTATTCTGTTCAGCCTCCATGCCTGAAAATAGAAATGGTAATACTGCTCTTTTTAGGTAGCTTATATAGATGTAGCAAAAATGCCTGTAAACTGATTCATTAAAAAAAAATCTTTGTTATTTAAAAATAAAATTGTATGAAATATATATCAAATACATGGGGGTCCTTATGTATGCAAATTTTTATATTGATTTCAGCATTTTTACATGTTTTACTGGTACATGTTTTGCAATTAATTTCAACTGGAAAAAGGATTAAAGGATTAAAAGGCAATTTTTTCCCCTTTGTCAGCTAATTCATTTTCTCCAGCATTGTCGGAACCCATGTAGCACACGTGTCTTGTTTTCTGCTGGATTTATAAAGCCGGATGTAATTGATTAAGATGAATCTCTCCAGAGCTAGTTTCTGGATCAGGTGAAACCTCTGGCCTTATCCTCTGCTTGGAATGTATGTGCTTTTGGTGGGTAGAACAGAGACATCTACAGAAAACTTACTGGCTTTCATTTTGTTCAGAGCATCTAGTGTGTTGCTTGGGGAAGGCAAAGGGCAGGAGGAAGAGGGAATGTGGCTGGATAAGCTGTCTGGTTTTGCTTGCCTTACCCACTCTAGTTTTGGAAACTTCATAGTGAGGAAGTATGGCCTGGGCTCATCTACAGAGAAGGGAAGAGATAGCAGGTAGATCAATATGATGTAAAGAGTGGGAAAGCAAGACTGGGAACGGAGGACTCCCCACTGGAGCTCTTGATGCATCTGTGACCAGACCACCTAATGCTTCTCCTCTGTCTGCTCCCAGATAAGAGCTAGGAGGAAGTGCTTCCTGACCGAAAACAAGAGCCAGCATTGGTTATGCTTTTGATGTTCATCAGCAGGAGACCCTTATGGCTTTTGGATAGCTGTCTCTTGGAGAATTGATGACTCGGGTAGTCCCACTGCATGAGAAAATTCTTTCCAACCAGATCACATATTAGTGAGCCAGTAAGTATGAAGTATTTTTTCTTAATTTTCTCTTTGGCATCTCTCAGGGAGCAACCAATGCACTTAAAATTGCTCTAAAACGTATTTTTTTAAATTGCCACATAAAGTTAGACTTCTGTAAGTCAGGGGTTCTTATGATAGGGGAAGACAACTGTGCACCAAGTCTCTGTAGAGTGCTCTCGCTTCTTTCCTTTGACGTCCTTAAGCATTTCCCATGGTACTGGAATTGAAAGATGGGGGTGGCAGAGTTAGCCCCTGGTCTGTTTGCTCTCATTTCATGTTCAAGAGCATGTATCTTGATTTTGAAATAAAATGTTTCATATTGATGACTATAAAGAATTGAATGAAAAAAGTTAACTAATAAAAAAATAAACCCCTCTGCAAACCCACTGTATGCCAGTCTGTTGGCCTTTGTGATTATCTTCTGTTGTGCACTCGAGATTTTTCCAAGACACTGAAGAAGGAGCCAACTCCTCTCTGCATCTAACCCTTCTGGAAGAAGCTGCTTTTATGCTGCACCTCAACTACTGAATTTAACATTTGAATGGGGCAGTGGAAGACATCCAGGGTAGTCACAGAACTAAACCTTTACAGTCCTTGTCACCTAGTTTACTGAGACAGCTTTCATACTGCAGAAGGGATGTGAAATACAACGGTCATAACAAGAATTTGTTTGTTCTTGGCTTACATGCAGTTCTTGCAAAGTGACTGCAAAGGCATAGGGCAGAAGGAAGTAAAAGTCTGGAGAGAGTACATGTTCAGCAAATTTAATACGGTACGTTGATATAATCTGTACCAACTCTGCTTTTTTTTTTCCAGCCTTGATTCCTGGATAGTAATACAGTTTATGCCTAAGTAATCTTATTAAATTGTTACTACTTTTGTTGTAGGAGAAAAATGCAGACATAGGTCAGGGCATGTAATAATACTGATAGGATGAAAATGGATTTTCTCTACCATCAGGTTAACAACACATGGTACCCCATAAGTCGTCCATGTTTGTATGCAGGGGAAAGACAATAATTTCTACATGTTACTTTTGTCATTTCCTCAAAGAAAATAATGGCAGCATTTATCCTTCCCGGTGGAGGGCCACACAGAATCATAGAATGCTTGGGGTGGGAAGGGACCTTAAAGATCATCTAGTTTCAGCCCCCCCTGCCATGGGCAGGGACACCCCCCGCTAGCCCAGGTTGCTCAAAGCCTCATCCAGCCTGGTCTTGAACACCTCCAGGGATGGGGCATCCGCAGCTTCTCTGGGCAACCTCTTCCACTGCCTCACCACCCTCATGGTAAAAATTTCTTCCTTATATCTAGTCTAAATCTACCCTCTTTCATCTTAAAACCGTTACCCCTTGTCCTGTCACCACACTGCCTGATAAAGAGTGTTTCCACATCGCTCCTGTAGGCCCCCTTTAGGTACTGGAAGGCTGCTATATGGTCTCCTCGAAACCTTCTCTTCTGCAAACTGAACAATCCCAACTCTCTCAGCTTGTCCTTCTATGGGAGGTGCTCCAGCACACTGCCCACCTTTTTGGCCCTCCTCTGACCCCACTCCAATAGGTCCATGTCCTTCCTGGGCCAAGGACTCCAGACCTGGATGCAGTACTCCAGGTGGGGTCTCAAGAGAGCAGAGTAGAGCGGGAGTATCACCTTCCTGGACACTTCTTTTGATGCAGGCCAAAGATGTGGTTGGCTTTCTGGACTGTGAGCGCACATTGCTGGATGTGAAGCTTCTCATTAACCAGTACCCCTGAGTCCTTCTCCACAGAGCTGCTCTGAATCCCTTTATCTCCCAGCCTGTGTTGATGCCAGGAGTTGCACCAACCCAGTTGCAGGGCCCTGCACTTGGCGTTGTTGAACTTCATGAGGTTTGCATGGGTCCACCTCTGAAGCCTGTCAAGGTCCCTCTGGATGGCATCCCTTCCCTCCAGCGTGTCCACCACACCACAGAGCTTGGTGTCATCAGCAAACTTGCTGAGGGCAACTTAATCCCACTGTCCATGTCTCCAACAAAGATGTTAAATAACGCTGGTCCCAGTTCCCTGTGAAATGGCACTCGCCACTGGTTTCCACTTGGACGCTGAGCTGTTGACCACAGCTCTTTGAGTTACTCTATGGGTAACGACATATTGGTTAATAAAGTTCATTGAGTTACAGATATCAGTGACAACAGTCAGTCTGTGCAGATATGTGAGAAAATTAAATTCCTGTAAGCATCTCGCAAATCAGTAGATATCAGCTAATTTCCCTGTTCAGGAGAGCAGACAGATATCCACCCAAAGATCTAATCTTGATATTCTGAGGAGGCAGAATACCTGGGTAGTAAATAATGTAGATTTTTGTTTTGCCTAAAGAGCAAAGGATTCTAATTCAAGTAATACCGATTCACTGGCAAAACAAACGTGCTTAGGGGTTGTGTTAGCACAGTTTGCAAAAAAGGATTTGTTACATTCAAACATCAGTCTGAGACGCAATAGCACATTTAAACATTGAAAGTTTCTTGTCTGTGTCTCAAAACAAGTTCCTTCAGCTCTTCCCCACTTTGGGAGATAGAATTGCTCAGGGTGATCTTTTCATGAAGAAATGCTAGGAGATTTGAAAAATCACATGTATCTGAAAGAGAGCTTAGATCAGAAAGAGATCAGGAAGAAATCGCAAATTGCCAACAGCTCCGTAAAAGATAAGCAGCAGCTTACAGTGCTTAAGGGAGAGAGTGTGGAGGATGACTACGTTGCTCGGGATGGTAGATAAAAACAGATAAATATTAAACTATTTTGTTGAAATTGCTAATCTGACCAGAATGTTCCTAGATAAACTTTGTCTGAAAACAAGTGAGAAAAAAATGGCATTCTTCGTTTGAAACAGAACCTGTCTCTGGCCATTCTGTGAGTTATAGACAAAAAGGTGCTATCTTTTTTCCTGTGTTGGAGAGCAGTGAACAGGAGAAATGACTTGTTTCATTGACCCTATCTTTCTCATAGGAACAGACTTTTCTTTGAAAAATCAGCTGTTCACAAGTTCTTAATTGTTGCAGTCTTAAAACTATAAACAGGTGGTTTTTTTTTCCTCATTTGCTGTACAATGTTTATTTACTTATTGTCAGGGCAAAATCTGCAGTGTCAAGAAAGTGCCCTAGGAAATCTATTTGGTATTTGTTAAGAGCAAAAGTGTGTTACTAATTCTAGTTGTTATTAGTTGAAGCTATTAATTTAAAGTAGTAACATAAACCATTGCACATTTTTTTATCTTGGCGACATAGTAATAATGATGCCTTTCAAAAATTATGTAGGTTTTTAACTGAGATATCTACAGAATCTGTGTATATACATTGCTATATAAAATGACAGAATTTTATACATTTGTGTCATTGTTACACGTTCTAAACACTTTGAATGTTTTAATACTGTAGACTAGATGAATTGCCTGTATAGAGTTGTTTTTTTTTATTCAATGTCTGTGAAATATCTGCTGGTCTTTGGAGAAAGAAATCCATCACTTATGTTATCTATGAAAAGTAATACTCTCAGCACTGATCTATTACGTGATTTTGCAAATGTGTATTTTTTTCTAGTTGTATAACTTTAAAGTTATTGGTAGCACTTGCAGCAAGCTAATGTCAGCATTTTTACTAGAAGCCTTTACTGTGTATTCAGCATTTCAGCTTGCAAACAAGTAACTCTGCAAAATCGGCATGAGTATTTGTACCTGTGTGATAGAAATGAGGATGCTTTTTTACAAGCTTGTGAAACAAAACTTGATGTGAACAGTCTTTCAGGCTCTATGATGCTGTATTGTTATTTGATGTATGTGGACCTCCTGAGATACCCAAAGTCACTTGATTGCACAGCCAAGGGAGGAGGTCTGCTGCACAAGGAGACGTGGAGCCATGGCGAGCGTGGGTTTGCTGGCTAGCCGTGCTCTGTAGGGATGACTTCTGGTAGCTTTGGGTGTGTGAATGATACCGTCTGAGGAAGGGCTGGGAACAGTTGCAAGCCTACACACGGTATATTTGGCTGTCAGCTTCTGTTGAGAGCTTCTTTATGACTGTCTGTTGCCTCTTTGGGGTTTTTTGTTGGGTTTTTTGTAAATAGTTTTGAGTACAATAGTCACAGGAATTTATCTGACCACTTGGGGACGTGTGGGTCTGAGCCAGTTGTCTAAATGGTGTTTGTTCACAGTAAAGAGAAAAACAGCATGACTCACCATGAGAAAGACTATTCATTATTAGTTCCCTAGAAGTGCCTTGTTCTCTCATTTGGGCATAAAGGTGATGTATAAAAACCCATAATGAAGGTAATTACAGTTAGGTGAGATTAGTTTTACCTGAGATTACCGCTCTATTAATTTTCTTAGAGTAAGAAAATGACTGTAGATGGTTCTGTTAGGGGTTGCAAGAATACAGTGTGATAAATATCCAGAGTTTATGAGTTCATGACTCTCTGTTTTAATAACAAGTTAGTTGCTGAGCTTTACATAAGCATACAAAAATCAGTGACATTTTTGAAATGTGTACTTAGCCCAGTTAACATTTACCTTTTAAAGTGGTAAAAGTGGGTCGGTAGCTTAAAGCAGTTGTTTAGGAGCTGAAATGGCAATTTTACACCATGAATATAAAGGCGAGAGTGGTAGCGTGTTCAGCTGCATTTGTATTGTAGATTTTGTGCATGCCTCAAATACTGGTAGAAGCAACTTGTACAGCTCAAGTGAAGTTGAGATGAATGCAGCCTAAAAATAGTGTAGATGCCTGTGGCAAGTGTTCAGACCTGTAGAGCAGAACAGTCCATCACTGGGTGTTCTGTTGAATCACTTGCTTATGATTGATCATCCTGCACCAAAGGTTGCAGATTGTGCTTCCTTCCTAACGCTTCATTTTCCAGCAACCCTTGGTGGTAGCATCCATGGGGGTTTGCTAACAGGAGACCTTACAGAGAGGTGTCAGTAGTGTAAGCCAGACTTGGAGAAGCATGAAATAACTCTTGCTCTTGGTGTCTGTTTCGTCTGACTGGACTCCCCGGAGCTGGCCTCTGTGCTGTTGCAGGGGTTGTGGCTGCAAGCCCTCGATATAACGGGTTTTAAGATCTCTTGAATGTGTGAAATATGCTGTCCCTAGGCAGAAAGCTGTCCTTGCCTCTTACCCCTTTCCATCTCCCTCAAGATGCTTTTTCACCACTTAAAACAAGCCGACCAAGGTACCACAGAAACAGCATACGTAGAATTCAACTCCTCTGTTAATCTTGTTGGAGAAGGTGATTTCAGTCTTTGGCCCCTTGCCATAGGCAGGTCTGCCCCTTTCCACAGTTTCACGCTGGGACTTTAGGAAGACCATATTAAAGAGCGAAGTTTCCAGCTTTTTATCTACAGGTGACTGCTTGTGAGAAGCAGGTGTGGCCTGTTCTGCAGTGGCGTGCACACCATCTAAGATCTCTTGGCAAACCCAAGAGCCCTGCAGCAGTGGCACATGGCATGAGCTCCACGGTAGAGCTGGGAAAAAACAGATTGGTGTCTGCTTGGTGGATCCTGCTTCCCATGGCTACTAAGAGCAGGGAGAGTGTGAGGAGGAGAGATGGAAGAAAAAATGTTTTACCTTTGATCTTTTCTCTCTGCTGTTTGCTTGTTTTGCAAGGTTTTTGTGGCAGTCTGCCTCCAGAGATAGGTAGTGCCTGGTACGGTGAAGGCTGAGCCTTCAGGTTGCTTCATGCCTCTGTGATAGAAGTCCTAACAATGCCAACATTTGAAATGCAGAAAGAAATTGTAGTGTCTTTTATCTGAGTGGTATGAAAGATTGCCAGTCTGTAATAATGGATAAAAAATTGCTGACATCTCTATAAAATCAAGTAGGTGATATGTGTGTTTTAATACTCTGCTGACTGCTTTTTGCTATCACATAATTTTTGAACAGAAAATAAAAAAGCAACTGAAGAGGAGTAATTCTGATATTTGCACACAGTGATTTTATGTATAAGTGGAATAGCAATAAGTTCTTAGAACTGATCAATGTGTTATAGTGGAAAAGTTATGAAATCTTACTTTCCATAGTTTTGTGACAGGCAGCACAGTCAAATTAAATTGTGTTTAGAACATAAGGTTAATACCTAGGAGACCTGGAGTTGCATTTGTAATATAATGTATCATGGGTTAATTATCTAAGTAGCCATGTCTCCCAGTGACACTTACAAGCAGCAGTTTAAAGGTGCTTCTTCCCACCTCATGTTTCATGAGGAATGAGCTGAAAGCAAAATCCGTTTTGTTTTTCTAGAACAGAAAATGACTTTTTGTTTTCACAGTTGGGTGCCAAATTATAACTTTTTTTTAAATTTTTTTTTTTTACTGATTGCGATTAAAACCAGAGGTTACTACCTCACAGTTTATAAATTTATATTCAACCTACAATACATATAGAATGACTGAAAGAATCACTTGAAAAATTATTATTGTGTTTGTTCGGTT
Source organism: Pterocles orientalis (assembly GCA_011057875.1). NCBI lineage: Eukaryota > Metazoa > Chordata > Aves > Pterocliformes > Pteroclidae > Pterocles > Pterocles orientalis. The sequence goes on along the minus strand of WKFP01014908.1, from coordinate 306,338 downwards.
TATTTATTCCCCAGAGATATAATGCTGAAATGTCATAAAACCTCAGAAAAGTCTCCCAGAGTTGTCACTATCAGACCAATTTCAGATTTTTCTGTGGAAATTGGTTAATTGTTATAGTAACGGTGCATTGGCAGGAGGTTATGTTGGAAAGCCCGTTAGAAGCTGGATTAAATAGCATGTTTAGTGATTACATCATAGGCAGCTACTCCTACAGAGTATATCCCTAGAGTGGAAATACAGCCAAAGGAGCTCTTGTGCTACAATTGGGTAAAACTTGATGTGCCTCAATGGACCTGGGCCTCTGACATTGTGTCCTGTGTTGTTGCATCTTAAATCTGAATGTCTTGGCCTGCTTTAGCAAAAGTCAATGAAGTCACTTATACCTCTTTTAGTTTGTTGTGAAACAAGTAATTTCTTAATCTGAAAGGGGCTGAACAGAGAGAGATGTGTGAGTTGCTCAGTGAAGACTGAAGGCAGGAGAAACCTTTGGCAAAAGGTGCATTTGTTTATCAAGGTTTTTTGGTGCTAAAGCATGGGGGCATGTGGCGGGTTGGCCCTTGGCTGGGGGCCAAACCACACACACCCGCTCACACAGTCCCTGCTCCCACCCAATGATAGGGGAGAGAATTAAAGAGGTAAATGGCAAAGAGGACTCGTGGGTTGAGATAAGGACAATTTAATAACTAAACTACAATAATACTGGAAATAATACTATATACAAATAATCAATGTGATACACAGTGATTCTGCTCCTCCCCACCTGATGACCAAAGGCCCAGCCCACTCCCAGCCAATGACCCCGTAGGAGGGAGGGAATGGGTGATACACAATGATACTGCCCCCCCAAAAAGGCTCAGCCTGTTGCCAGCTAATGATC
>WKFP01014908.1:276277-296775 GCA_011057875.1 Pterocles orientalis | reverse complement strand
CACCCTTCACATATTTATAAACATTGATTAGGTCACCCCTCAGTCTCCTCTTTTCCAGGCTAAAGAGACCCAGCTCCCTCAGCCTTTCCTCGTAAGGGAGATGCTCCATTCCCTTCATCATCTTCGTGGCTCTGTGCTGGACTCTCTCCAGCAGTTCCCTGTCCCTCTTGAACTGAGGGGCCCAGAACTGGACACAATATTCCAGTAATTTCAACCTTGTGCAAAATCCAGGGCAAAACCAGAATATTTTACTGCATTTCATTTGGGCCCATAAGCTGATTTCTTCAGAAAAGCCTTTGGTTGTTTATTTTCTTACTTCGGTTAGTCTGTGAAACAAGTCCTAGGAAGGATGGTCTTCTGTAGGACCGTGGAGAACTATGCAGGACTGTCGAGAACTCAACCTAAAGTGATCATCTTACCAAATGCTGCCTGCCTGACCTCCACCAGTCCTAAGAACTTTATGCTGCAGCTTCCCTGTAGAAGAACAGGGTTTTCAATAAGGCTCATCTCCTTCTTTGCTTTTCTTTCTTAGATTGCACAGCTGTTTAAGAAAGAGATTACCACGTACTCCAGATCTTTGGAGATGCAAGAGAGGCATGGAGGGAACTGTGAAATATTACTTTATTAATAATATGCAGAGATACAATGTTTGAAAATAATACCACTGCCAGTTCTAAAATCTGAAGAATTTACCTTTATGATGACAATGCAAAATATGTAAAAGCTTGCTCATATTTATGAAAAGAAAACAATGTTTTGTTAGATAGAATATAATTTAAAATATGTTATGGGAATTTACATTTTCTAAAGAAAGAGCTGCCAAATCAAATTAGCTTTGAATTCAGGAAACCTCTTGTTGAGGGATTCAGACAAGCCATATGGTACTCTCTTGAAAACATCAAGGCAAGGGAGGTATTGTGTGGGCTTTTATCACATTTTAGTCATTTTGAGAAGAAAATATGTTTTAATATTTTTATATGTACAAAATGGCTCATATTGCAATTTAATGAGAAAGAAATGACGTGTACTTAAGATGAATCTAGATAATGAACACCTACTCAGATGCATTCGGCTTCATTTAAGGTGCCTTGTTTGGTTGGTGAGTACTTTATATTGAGGGATTTTTTTAAGTAGCTGTGATGGATATTAGTTTTATGTTGGACTAATTTCAGTACTGCAGCAGCCAATTTCAGATACTGATATGGACTGTCTAGAGAGAAAAAATAATTATTGGAGCAGCTGTTGGTGCACAGGAGGCAGGTTCAGGTGTGAAGCTACTTTTAGGGACTTGTTGGTATTTCAGTCTCAAAGCAGAGCCATGATGCTTCTTAAATTGTGTCTTAGGGTAATGCTGTGAATGGTGCTGCAGAAACCTGACAACTCTGCAGCCTGGTGGTCTGTCACCCAATTCAAAGCTTCTTTGTGCCAACTGACCATCACTTCTTCCTACCTGTCCCGGCTCTGCTGCAGCTGGCAGCCCTCCTCATAACAGTGGACAAGGCAGGAGATGTCTGCAGACCTTTGCTTTGCTGTTTTAAAACAAGGATAAGAGCAGTTATGTCCATGGAAAACTGGTCAGATTCACTGGTGAAAACAGAAATCTGTAAGTGGGAAATCTGGGATTTCTAGGCTTTTACTGACTTTTATAAGGATACTCTTGAGTGCTGTTTCTGAAGGTCCGGGTTCACAGCCCTTGTGCACAGGAGCTGTGCGTTCCTATTCAAAGGTCCCCATCCTGCTCTGGCAGGAAGGAATAGCGAGGGACCAGCTGGTGAGCAGGGGGTGCACTGAAGCCCTTCTCCACGGGGTCTACACGCAGTGCCTGGACTGGGTCTCAAAGCCCAGCCTCTTCACTGCTGTCACTTAGTTCTGTGGGTTTGGTTTAGGCTGTGAACATCTATCTTTCAGACTGAATTTGTGTGTTAGATGCATTTAAGAGGGGAAAAAAAAAGCGTATCAAAAGGTTAGACAAATCAAATCAAATCAGCCTAAAAAGCTGATTTGTACCTGAGAGAAGTTAAAGGCAGCTGCTGCTCTGCTGGAGGGTAGCTTGGGTCATTCTGGTAAGTTGGTTGGTTTCGTAGTGTGGGTTTTTGCAGGACTCAGTTAAGACCAACCCAAGATGGCATACCTTGACCCAAATACCATTGATTCCCCCCATGTACACACAGCCCATATCACATGTTTCTTGTTTGTTTTTACCCCAGCGGCCAGCTTAGATTCAGAGAGGCAAAAGCCCACGAAGCTGGTGAGGGGTCTGGAGCACAGGCCTTATGAGGAGCGGCTGAGGGAGCTGGGATTGTTCAGCCTGGAGAAGAGGAGGCTCAGGGGAGACCTTATAGCTCTCTATAACTTCCTGAAGGGAGGTTGTGGTGAGCTGGGGGTCGGCCTCTTCTCTCGTGTAATCAGTGATAGAACTAGAGGGAATAGTTTCAAGCTGAGACAGGGGAAGTTCAGGCTGAACTTTAGGAAGTATTACTTCTCGGAAAGGGTAATCAGGCATTGGAATGCACTGCCCAGGGAGGTGGTGGAGTCACCGACCATGGGAGTGTTCAAGAAACGTTTGGACGTTGTGTTGAGGAATATGATTTAGCTGGGAAGTATTGGTAATGGTTGGACTAGATGATCTTCTAGGTCTTTTCCAACCTTGATAATTCTGTGATTCTGTGATGTGTCGTAAATAGGCACATGTGCAGTGACATCCTTCCTGTTCTCTCAGGTAAGCCAATAGGGACATTTCTGCAAGGACCCTGGTCTCTTAAGAAAGGCAACTTTTAAAGAATAAAACTTTGCAAAGTCACTTTTATCTTCACCGTGCAACATTTGTTTCCCATTAATTTAGAGTAAAAAGACTTGTTGTCAGTATCAGGACATTAAAAACATACATCACTGCCTGAGCTGTTCAGACATGGTCAAAGCTCACATAAATAATTCTCTAGCCTTGGTATTTTAGGGAGGGCACCATCTGTCTCCAAAAAGGAAAAAGGATTCCAGAACTAATAATTAGTTTTCAGGATTTCTTCAGAATAATTAGGTATGGTAGCTCTTTTTTTTTTTTTTTTGAAGTATGCTAGTTAGTGCATGTTTTACAGAAGCTGGAGACTCTTAAAAATCATTCTGCTTCCTCACAAAAGACAGAATAACAAGTTTTCGTCTTTGGGGGACAGATCCTTTGCCCCACTGGGCCATGCTAGCACCCCTCCTGACACTAAGAAATGGCTTGAAGTAGCTGTGAGATTGCTTTGGCCTTTCAGAAGTGTTTCTGCCAGGTACCTAGCATGGTCGTATTCCTCTTGACCCAGAGTAGTCGTTAGGATGGGCTGTAGGTAGTGGGTGCTCCAGGAGTCCCCTCAGGCATGATGGCTTCAAGGGCCATGGCACAGCAGGATGACTTCTGACTGACTCAGGGATGCTTTTAACTTATTAAAAGCTGAAGCAGCCCCGTGCCAGGCCCTGGGCAAATGCTATTTCCCTGCAGAAAACACAGGATGAGTTGCCTGTGTCTCTTATGAAAGAAGTAAGATACGTCTCATTCACTTTGCAATACTGTGGTGTGAAGATGCACACTAAGGCTTTGCCCTTCAGTAGGTGATACGCTTCAGCCTGGCACTGCAGTAGCTTCTGTGCTTGAAGCACAGTGAACACCTTGTCTTCGGTGGTTGCAAAATGGTAATGCTCTGAGTACATGGTTAGTGTCGAAAAATGGATAACTAGCACTGTGCAGGTAAAAGCTCCTGGCACAGATCAATATAACAACTAAGAAGACCTGTCTTCTGTGTTCCTGCTCAGGGTGAAGTGGTGATACAGGCAGCAGCAGTGCCTAGAGAAGGAGATTGGTAATTATGGCCCAAATGTGTAGGTCAAAACAGTGTGTTGAACTGTACTTACAAGTGCAGTTGGGCATTAATACAGTTTACAAGAGCATAACGCACCGCAGGAGCTGTCATGCTAACTAAAACACGATCACCTTCTCCTCAAAGAGTTTCTGACAGATATGTAGAGAAAGCATCTGAATTTCACGCCAAGATATGTGCTTACAGAGAGTTTCAATGACAGCGTAAGTGTGGCCACTTTGTGCTGGAAGCCATGCATTGAACTGAGGCGGGCTGTTCTGGAGGAATTGCTGCTTACTCAACCATTCACATCGAAATCTAAAATTACAAGCATCCGAGCCTGTGCAGCTGCTATCATTTCTGATACTGCTGTTCAGGACTGTGTTGAAACAAGTGGCATATAGCAAATCCATTTCCCTGAAGCCAGCGTAGTGTATTCCCTGGGTAGCCAAAGTTTCTCTGTTCCTGCGAACCACATACCAGGTTTTATTTGTGGCAGAGGTGTGTGCTGCGTTCCTGGAGTTGGAGAGCTCACTGAGCAGGGGTTATGCTCTGGAAGTAGCAATGGCTCCGTGGGGTCCTGAAGTGTTCCACTTAAAGGTTGGGCTGAGCTGGGTCCCTGAGCAATCTGTTGATCGTGCCTCTTTGTTATCTTATAAATGGGACCCTGGACTTTCAGGAAGATACCACAATATGTATAATGATAGAGAGGGAAGCCTAGTCGACATAACTGTTTTCTAGTAGTAATGCTGATGTTTTGTGCCCTGGTCCTCAAGCTGTGGGACGCTCTGTTCTTGGCGATAAATATGTGTATAAATATTTGAAAGACTGAACTTCTGTATGGCTTCTGTTTGCATGTGCTTGCAGTAACTCTTTGGTCTTTGGTACCCTTTTTGGGACTAAAGATAGGCCTCAAAGTGTATGCTGCTGCTTTTAAACTTTATAGACATACTGTGTTTTCAGACAGCAATGCCTGCAGTTTAAAATTCCAGAAAGTAACTTGTATATTAGTTTAAAAAATTAATAGGATCCATACTTTTCATTTTCTAACCCTTCATGGCTTTCTCCAAAGGGCAGCTGAGACTTAAGCAATTTGTTCAATAACTGGACAGTACCTGTATGTCCTAATGTTATGTTATACTGGAACATCATTGTGAGCTGTGAGCCCATCCATCAGATTTGAGCTGCAGTTGAGTTGTCCTTTCCAACATTGTTTCATATATGCAGCGTTATTTTACTCACTGGGTGTTTTTTTGGTAAAAAAACCTGCAGAATTCAATGAAAGAAAAGTAATAGCACATCAGATGGTAGCTTATATCATCATGTACACATGTAAATACCTACAAGGTGGAAACAGACCACGATATTTTGCCGCGTTTCATACCATTGTGTGTGTCAGTGATATCCACAAGTAGAAATGATGGGCACTGAAGACATAACAGCTTTACATATTTCCACATCCATACGTCTATGTTTCACCATTAAAGAAGAGTCTGTATACTGTTAACTCTTTTCTTTTTATATATAGTTTGCAGTTTGTGATTCTGACACACCTGTTAAGTTTCAGCATGGTGGTTGAGAAAGGCAGGCAAAGATGAAACTTTTAGAAATGAAGGTGATGCTGATTTCTGTTGTTGGTGAAAGTGCACATCGGCTTCAGCTCATCCTCCTGCAGCAAGAGACAGTTATCAGTACCAGGGCTGCTTACAGGCATCTGTGAAATTTAAAAAGCCATGTCTGTGAGGAGCCCATTATGTCTAAAGAGGGCCTCAGATGAGCTGTCAGTCACTTATTTTAGCATAAATCATAAGGATTTGTAGCATTATACTTTCAGTGAGCTTTTTACCCCTCAGACCTATGTTATTGTGCTGTCAATGAAATGATAGGTCTTGTCTCCAGGTAACAAAAACCTGTTGATGATTCGGTGAGGCTGTATCCATCTCATCTGCGTCACTTTGTCCTCTCCCTTATCAGTAGGGAATGCAGTTGGAAAACAGATGGAGCAGCCAAAAGCCTATCATCGTCCACCCACAGCCATCTGATGGCACATAAAGCTGATGCTTTCCTTATACCCATCTACTGCCCTGATTTGGAAGGGCTGGACATTTTCTGTTGAAAGCACGTACAACTTTTTCCACCCATTCAGTGTTATGGAAGGATAAATCTGTCCTTCATCTGTGCCCTTTAAAGCTGTAACTTCTGTAAGGCTTTTTTTTTAGTTATTTTTTTGAGGTGATTAGCACATGGTTTTCACCACAGGTAAATGAAGCTCATTCACTGAAAATAACACTCTGTGCTCATTATACACATTACAGTCACAGGTTATGATTTGCTCTGTTGGTAAAACCTGGCTGGTTTCTTTGGGAATAAACACTGCTAAAACCACCAGGCAGCAGGTCTGCTAAGCATGACTGCAGTAGAGAAGTGTGGCAGGACGCTGCGGTAATTAGCTGGGGACCCTGCAGCCTTGATGAAGGGTAGGTAGGAAGAACATGCTTCTGTGATGCACTATATTGGATGCACAATTTTGGGTGTTCATCTCAGCAGTGTCAGTGGAAGCTGCATTGTGCATGTCTGCAGGTTGCTGATCAAACTTGCGTTCACCAAATATTTCATTTCTTACTTATTAGGGTATATGGGTTTATTAGAGGAATAGAGCTGCAGCTTCTGGAAACATTTTGGCTTACTGGTAAAGAAAGAGAAGCAAAAATTATGCCTTCTCCAGACAGATTCTTCTCTTCTTGCTGGAGACCCCATTTGCTGCACAAGGGAGTGCTGACAGCAGATAGCAAGCCTGTGGCAGAAGCTGGGGAGCTGAACCTTGGGATAGTTGTGCATGAGTAAGCAAATGCCCAGGTGAATGTGCCGGCAATGGAGAAGGTGAGGTTTGCACATCTGGAGCATACTGAATAGTAGAGAACTGTCCTTTTTCTTTGTTTTAGGATTACTTGACAGAGCAAATAATTATTAGAAGTAGAGGAACAAGAAGTATGGTGAAAAAAATTACATTACTGAAAACTGTCAGGCACTAATTTTCAACTTGGAAGGATTCTAGACAGGCAGAAAGGAAGGGCCTCTTCCAATAAGGAGGACTGTAGGCAGAATGCAGATAACTCACAAGAGGGAAATGGTTAGATTCTGTTGAGATTCTTTTCCGTATGAGGCTTGCTGTGACACTGGCTAACTACATTAGTTTTTCTAATTTTTTGTTACCTTGTTTTTCATAATTCCTAATTTTTTTCCTTTGCATTTGTTTACCTTTAACTGGAGTGATCAGTGATTTTTTTTTTCCCCTCACACTTCGCAAAATGATAATTTAATTTGTTTTCTGGTACCTAGATTTCTTCTCTTGAGACTCCTTCATGCTTAAAGATATGTAAGAAATCTACATGTCTTTTGGGAAGTACATTTTTTGTGAAATATAAGTTGTTTCTAAGTTATCAAGAAATTCTGTATGGGAGGTATGGGAGGTATGGATAATTTCTATCTGTTATTGCGCTACCAAGCCTTAGCTATGTTAACCATGCAATTTTCACTTAGTGGAAGCAGAAAAGGGGCAGAAAGCAAGTGATCAAAACCAAGCAGCTTTAACGCTCCTGTTGGCTGTGCCAACATGGCCATGGAGCCACTATTGCAAGCCCCGTTTCCCAGGCCTCTCACTGCAGTGAAGCAGCAGCTCACGCAAGGGGAAGGATATGAGCAGCAAAAGTCCAGCCTCCTTTTTCAGAAGGTCTTTTTCCCTTGGTACATTGCCACTTTGACATTGACTAAAAGTCTAGGATGACAGGGCAATATACTCTTCCTTAGAGTACCAAAACAAAATCTCTCATAATTCTGATATGAAAAACATACACTGTTTAACCTTTTATTCAGCATTTATGTACAAATTATGTGAGTTTTTCTGCACTATTAGCCTCTGGGGTATATTGGTTCACAATATCAAGTTATAAAAAAACAAGAGGGCCAGCTCTTTTTTTTTAGTATGCTATTGATTTAAAAAAAAAAAAAAAAGGAAAAAAGGGTTCATAGCAAAATATAATGGGGATTTCAGATAATTATTTTTGAGCTATAGGTTTAAGCTATTGGATACACAGCAGCATTGCTGAGTAGCATAATGAGGAGATAAAAAAACAATTAGAGTAGTTTTAGTAAATGGAAAAGTGCTTTGGAAGGGCAACTGAGAAGTGTAACAGAAGTATGCTGCAGGAGCAGCCAGAGTCTAGTGTCAGAAAGAGTGAGAAGTTTCACCAAGCTACAAAGTCTTTGTTGATCCTGTTTTGCCTAATTAGGTATACCCTTTAAAATTGTAACTCATTTCAGTATTGACTGAGAAACTTTTCCCACACTTGCTGCTCATCTCTTGGCAGATAGCTTGCATCATCAAACTTTAGTAAGATACAACTCACTTCCCTGGCAGATGTGCCAGACCATTTGTAAAAAAATCACACCATATGTTGGTAACTATTTTAATAAATTATTTTCAATTTTCCAGTATGTTAAAAAACAATCATAGTCCCTTTAGTCACTGCTACGTCTTGAACAGAAGTATTTATAAGAAGATATGTTGGCCATCTTATCTCTACCTCTGAATTATGAGAACTATCTTAAGCCATGCTTTGTAAAAATTTCCATCAAAGAAAATCATTAACAGTGGCCTTTCACGTTGTTGTGGCTCAGCAAAAAGGACGATTAAGGTCCCATTATATCCCTGCAGGACTTAGCCTTTTTTAAGCTGACTTTGTCAAGCCTAGGTAAGCAAACAGGAGGTCCACGTGTTTTCTGTGTTTTGTCTGCTCTGCTCCCATGATCAGTGTTGTGAATGTTTTGAAAGTTTGCTAAATATCCTACAGTAAAAGTTACTTTTTGCCAGGCGAGGAAGAGAGGGAGAAAAAGTAGTTAAAAGTTCAGTCCTGTCTGAAAAGTCCATCTTCTGTAGAGCATGGAAGATGGCCAGCCAGCTGGAAAGCAGCTTTTTGAGAAAGGTCCAGGGGTTTCTGGTGGACACTAGGTTGAACGTGAGCCAGTGATGTGCCGTTGGGGCAAAGAAGGGTAATGGTGTCCGGGGCTGTATTAAGGGAAAGTGTCACCAGTGGGCTGAGGGAGATGATCCTTCCCATCTCCTCAGCACTGGTGAGCAGTGTGTCCTTTTCTGGGCTCCACAGTACAAGAGGTAGATGGACATACTGGAGAGAGTCCAGTGAAGGGCCATGAAGGTGTTGAAGGGACTGGAGCACCTGTCGCATATGGAAAGGCTTGAGAGATCTGGGAGGGTGTAAAGAGGACAAAGCCAGGCTCGTTTCAGTGGTGCACAGTGACAGAACAAGATGTGATGGGCACAAACTGAAACACGGGACATGACTCTGGACATCAGGAAACAGTGAGGATGACTGGTACAGGTTGCCCAGAGAGCTAGTAGAGTTTCCGTCCTTGGAGATATACAAAACGTCCCTTCCAACCTCAACCACTCTGTGATTCTGTGAACTCCTATTTTTTTTCTCTAAATAGTGCTTTTAATTAAATGGAAAATACTTTTCAGTGTTAAAACACACTTTAAAGCATTATCAGTGTCAACAGTTGGGATAGAAAGTACCTGCTGGCACATTTGTCTCTTTCATTCAAAGGAGGAGAGATTTTTTCCAATACATTTTGCATTGTAGCAATACCCAGCTGTCATTCATATACTGCTTTGTCTTAATAAAAAAAAAATGCTGTTAATAAAAGTGTGTCCAAAGAAGAGCAATGAAGCTGGCAAAGGTTCTAGAGAACGAGTCCTAGAAGGAGCAGCTGAGGGAACTGGGTTTGTTTACTCTGGAGAAAAGGAGGCTGAGGGGAGACCTTATGCTCTCTCTCTACAAGTACCTGGAAGGAGGTTGTAGCAAAGTGGGTGTTGGTCTCTCTTTCCAAGTAACGAGTGATAGGAGGAGAGGAAACAGCCTCAAGTTGCGCCAGGGGAGGTTTAGAATGGATATTAAGAAAAGTTTCTTCACCAAAAGGGTTGTCAAGCACTGGTGACAGGCTGCCCAGGGAAGTGGTTGAATCACCATCCCTGGAGGTGTCTAAAGGATGTGTAGACGTGACACTTAGGGACATGGTTTAGTGGTGGACGTGGTGATCTGAAGGGTCTTTTCCAACTGAAATGGTTCTTTGATTCCAAAAGATGACTTCTTGGTCTTTAGAACAAGTAATTACTGTTTTTGTGAAATACTGATGTTTCCTAAAGGAAATAATTTAGGCTGGTAACAACCATTTAGGCTGGTACCTACATGGATGCTCATGAGGACCTATGTGTACGCCTATATAGTAGAAAACCCTTTAGGAAGCAGAGGGCAGAAAGAAGAATCTGCCTGTTGCCACTTTGGAGCTGATAGCAAGCAACTTAATAAAATATTTATTTCATTAGGCAGAGCTTTTTAACCTCCCACAGTGTATAAGTACAAGCTAATCTGGGATACCTGGAGATAAAATGGGAGGGCCAAAACCTCAAGTAAAGAATTGGAATGCTAATCCTAATTTAGAGTTTCCAAAGTAGTTAGCTACAGTTTCCTGAGTAGGTGCTAAATAAACATAATAGCTGGTGGGTTTGAAAACTTCAGTTCCAGAGCTGCTAATTGACCTCCTCTGCTTGCTGCCCATGATTTCTGTAAGGAACCATGGCAGCCAACGTGCCCTCCTGTTCTCTGGTAATGAGACCTTGTTCCTTGGGTCCGGAAAAAGTAATAGAAAGCACCGTTGCTGAACCTGCCAGGACAGAAGCATCAGCAGTAAAAAATTAGATGCAGGAGGAAAATACAGGACATCTTTGTAGATGTAAAACATTTAAATTAGTGGACTCCACGGTACTGAGGGAGGTTCAGCTGCCCAGTTTACCAGTGCTTTAGTAACTGGAAGTAAGCTGTGCTGTGAGGCAGCTGAGCAGGCTGGTGAAGATGGGTTTTGGGCATTACCTCTTCTAGTCATAGTTTTATTATACAGTTTCATAGTCTCCAGTGGGTCTTGCACCTAAAGGGTGTTTGGACAACCCTTGGTCTGTTTTACATTTGTCACAAAAAAAGATGGTACTCTTAAGCACTTTAAAAAGGTGCTTGTGGTAAGAAAAATACTCAGTATTTCAAATGAAAGGTAGAGGTGGAAAACATAGTTATTTTCCACACGCTTCCTACTGCTTTTGTTATTTCCTTGCAGAAACATCAGCTCCCTGATTTTCAGATGTTCACCTTCTATCCATTCTTCTTATATGACCTGTTGATTTAAAAATAATAATTAGTCCAAATTAGGACCTGCATCATATACTGTTGGTGAGGATCTAAAATAACAACAGCCCTTCCTCTGCCTTCCTCTGATCCAGCAGTTAGATTTTTTTGTTTTGTCACCCAAATATGTGGGTGCTATTTGGTTCTTCCCCTGTGATACACAGGCAAAGAAGGAGAAGAAGAAGGATGCCAGTTAGCACTGCCATGGGGATGGGAAAGTACTGTAATTAATAGCATCAACAGCAAATGCCTTCTCAATGTAGCAGTGTCCTGCTGGGATCTTTCTCCAAGTTGTAATACCTCCTGGTGCTGCTGCTCTCTTCCCATGCCTGGACCTACATGGAAAAGTTTAATCTGGCTCAAGGTAGAGTTTCTTTAGCACTGGATTAAAGAGAGGAAATGGGTTAAGAATCACCTCAGCCCGCTCCAACCTGCACATAAAGACATGGAAGGAAATAGAGCTGGATTAATTTAGTATATCGGTGTAATTCACAGCTAGTTCAAGTAGAGCTTCTCCTGGCGTGGGTGGGACAAGATCCTGCCTCAGAATTAGCATTGTTATTAACAGCACTGGCTCAGATTTAGAAGGTAACTGAAAATGCTGCAGGGGAGCTGGCTGAGCTCTTAATTATCTGCAGAAAGGTGCATCAGAAATACAGCGAGGCAGGGCATGGTGACTTCTTGCAGTGTTATTCCCTGCGGTTGCCTTTGCGCCCTCCTGCAGTTAATGGGGTACGAGGGCCTGTGTTGTGTTAGGGCGTGGAGTAATTTGTTAGGTATTTGTAGATCCTGCTTTCATTTTCTTTTGCACTGTCATAAGCAATAATTTTCCGTTCTCTTTTTCATCCCACCATTTTACAAATATGTCTAATAGCAACAGAGAGGAATTTCCAAATTTTTTGAGGTGTTTTTTTGTTTGTTTCTTAATATGTAGGTTTACAAAGTTGTTTTGCAGGTTTTACTGCAGTCCTTGCAGTGAAAATTTGCAATTATTCAACAAGTTTTGCACTCCTTATATGTCTTATTTTTGTTGCTACAGAAGTGGGAGGAAAAAATTTTACAGCAGGACCTCTTGTGTTATTGTAAGGACCATGTCTTTGTATTTAAAGTAAAACCTGTGTCTTTCTGGTTCTGTGTTCAACAAATTTGTAGAAAACTGTATTGTTTTGGTTTAGGCAGAATTTATGGCAAGACCTAATTTTGGGGTGGTTTTGTCCAGCTTAGGGAGTGCGTTTGGATGAAAAGAATTCTAAAATCAGAGGCCATTCTTTATCCGGCCATTCATCAATTACCAGCTCCGAATGCTAGAAGTGTAAATCCTTTCCAGAACTGGTTCCGTCCATAATTGTGAGGCTGTTTGTCCAGTCTGCGGTAGCATATACTTGTTACTTCAGCAATTTTCTGGGATTAAACGGGTGTCTAGGAGAGAACATTACAGTTCCCACAGGGTCATTTTGTTTTCCCCTATTGACAGGCAATATCTCCTAGCAGGAGGAGAAGTTTCTGTTTTCCCATGTGGTGCAAAATACTGTTACAGAATTTCAGGTTACTAGATGACACTTGACTGGAATTTGAACGAGTACTAACCAGTTTACCAATTGAATACCTATTTGCAAGTCTCTTGTAGTGTTGCATCCATGAGAGGGAGGAATCAAAAAGGACTGTTTTTTCTAGCTCTAGTAGAAATCAAAATTAGGATTCGACACTTGCAAAGCTGAAGTTGCATTGTCTCTCTCCTGGAGATCAGAATGAGGATGAATGCAAGAGAGGGCAAAGGGAAAAATTTGTTCCAGCTTTGAATTTTACTTCCATTTCTAGTTTGATTTTTGTAAAACATTGATCCTATTGCCAATATTTCTAAAACTGAAATTAGCTGATTTCTTAAAAAAAAAAAAATTGTTTCCTTTTTAAAAATTGCACTTACTCAGCACCATCTAGTGGGCAGACTGCTGTTGGCATTTAGAAAACAGCCACTCTTTGCAAACCGTACGGTGAATTAGACCATGCAGTCCTTATAGTATGAATGATGTACCTAAAGTGTGTTTGTGACTAATTATCAAACAGAATCAGAAAAAGATTAGCTGTTTTTGAGTTGAAAAGGAGTGGTATGAAGGAAAGAAAGTTTAAGACAGTGCGGGTAGTGGTGCCTGTTACCTCCTGTGTTCCTTTAGCTATTGAGCTCCAGCCTGCTTGCCTGCTTCTGTGCTGCCTCACCATGTGCTGCCATCCAGGTTGTAAGTGTCTCTAAGGAAGGATTTTGGAAAAAAATCAGCACAAATCACAGCCTTGTTTGTCACCGAGTTACAAATGATAAATATGAGCTGATGCTAAGTGAGCACTGAAGTCCTCACCTGAGGAAAACTCTGTGGAATCTTTATAATTTAAATTGTAGGCAAGAAATTCGGTGTTTGGCTGTTTGAAACGACATTATTTTATTTAAAGAAAAAAAATCCCATGGGAATACCTCCCTACAGAGTGCATATATGCACTTAATAGAATTGTCAGGTCATCCCAGAAGCTGCCTCAGGACTTGGAAAAAGATAAGGAGTCTGCAGCTCAGGTCTTTGGGGCTGCATGGGGCCAGGTTTGATTTTCCCAACTCTAGCAAGAAGGGCTGCATCTCCAGAAAAACCAATGTCTCTAGAAGGATGGAGTGTTTCTGGAGCCCTGGCTACATCACTAGTATCGTACTGCTCTCCCTTAAATAAGGTTTCTTTGGCAGCAAGCCCTTGATTTTGCAGATCCAGTTGCAAATGAAGGGAAAGCAAAGGGGAAGACCTTGAGTCTCTGAGCAGCAGAGCCTGACAAAAGTTGCAGACATATGCATGAGAGCAAGCAGCCAGCACGCTCAGTGATGCTGGGGGAGTACCAGTTGCAAAACATCCCTCCAGTGTAAGAAGCAGTGAGCATCACTGAGAGCAGAAGTAGCTACAGAAAACAGAAGCGAAGCAAAGTTGTATAATGGCAGCTGCACCAAATTGTAACATCTTCCTCTTTAAACTTCTTTGTGTTTTAACATTTCATCACTGAAAAATGATGAAATGTAGATTCAACAACTGTAGAGTCTGTTGTTTATGTTCAGTTGACATGTTTTGGACAATGAAAATAAGTGGGTCAGTTTTATTCTGTAAATTCGTATGCATTAGCACAATAACGTTGTGCTGAGGTTTCCAAAAAAACTATTCTTAAATAATTTACAGAGGTATTTCACTTCATCTTTCCAAAATCTAAATGTGCAGACTAGCTTCTTTCCTATGTTTAAGGGAACCCAGCACTCAAATGACACTCTCTTTCTTTCTTTTCTGTGTTTTTAATGTAGTGCAGCAGTCAGAATATCTGGCTTGCTGGTCTTCTCACAATATGGCATTTCAACATAACCTCTCCAGGTAGAAGTGGCCAGTTTTACAGATGAAGAAAATAAAGGTTCAGGGATTTTCCTTTTTAAGTTTGGGACAATATCTACGGTTACTGATTGTAGTGTATGTGTTCATTCAGTTGAGCTGGTACAATCCTGTTTGAAAATCCACTTGGCTTCCACTGACTGCAGCAGGAAACATGGGTCCAAAAAGGTCATAATGTTTAAGTAAATTAATTTAGTGTCAGGAATCCTGTTTTGTTAGAGGTTTGGGGATAAATCCTACCAGCTGAAAATACCCATTTACAAAGGATGTGGCTCTGCTTTTGTAATAGCTGTGAACCAAACATTAGCTAGCATATGGGAATTCAACAAAACATTTAAACTGTTTCCTCTCTTTCTGTTTCTCCTCTAGCTCTGGGATTGTACACAGTAAATGCGGTATATGGAGATACTATTACTATGCCTTGTCGTCTAGAAGTACCAGATGGTCTTATGTTTGGAAAATGGAAATATGTAAGTATAGTTTACCTTTTACATTCATTAGAGCTGGGGTAAGAAGATGTGTACTTTTGTGGGTGTGAGATTACAAGACTCCAGTTGATGGGATTTCTGCCTCAGATATGAAAACATTCACTCCTGTGTTTGTAAGACTGAAAGATTCCAATCTGCATAATTTCTGCCAAGTATAGATTAGAGGTTTGAGGAATTAATCTCATTGTGCAAGAGAAATAATTATTCAGGAGTTCTCTGCCAACCTGTATTAGAGATCTGGCATGTTACCCAGGGGTGTCTCACTTGCTTGACAGAGCCATCGTTGTACATTTGAATACTTTTGAAGCAGGTTGCCTGAAGCAGGGCATGCTTCATCCCTGGGAAAGCGCTGTCCCTGGGTCTGGTTGATCTGACAGTCACTCAGTACTGTTTTTATGCTTCAGTGTGTTTAATGCACAGCGAAGAAGAGGGCAGACCTGACCTTAGTAGAGTTGCTGGTGGTTTCATTCTGCCATTTCTGGCATGTGGAGAACAGAGGCAAAACCAGCAATGCTCTGCTGGTTGTCTCAGCTTGCCGTAGGAACACCGCAGGACACACTTCTATATGCGATCGATATTCAGAGCCAAAAGGAGAATAAGCATATCGAAGTCCGATGAAACTTGGAAGCGTATGTGGAAGAAACCACCAGGATACCAAAATTGTTTTGCTTCTCAGACTGACATTGGGACAGCTGGTTTTCCTGCTTCTGTAAGGTTCATATAAATTTCCTCTCGTGCTCAAACCGAAACATTACCAGCAATAACAGTTGCTGTTTGCTCTAACAGTGGACTTAAAATGATAGAGTTCTGTCTCTCTCTTTTTAAGTGGCATCCCCTGCCTATTTAACAGCAGACTGGTCTGCCACGGGGGGTGTTTCATAATCCTCCCCCAGCTCCTTCCTTTGTACCGGGAAGTTTGCAGCTTTTGCGGACCTCATCCACTCACAGAGTTCCTGCTTTGCAAACAGGTTTTGGCAGGTGAAATCTGAAGTCTGTGGAGGATGTTTCCCTGAAAGGGACAGTGAAACTGTTTCATAGAAGCATTCAGAAGATGCAGGGCCTACATTTTGCAATGTGCTTTTTAGTCTGCTGACTTTTCTTGGGAAGTCATCCATCCATCTGTATGAAGATGTAAGGCTATTTTGAGAAAAAGAAATGCGTAATCTTTTTCTGGTGCCTTTGGACTGCTCGTCTCGGACAAGTACCAAGCAGCAAATGGAGATGTTATAGTTTCTTCTAAATGGAAAGGGACACAAAACCTAATGTGCGGAAAAGCCCATCCAATTGCTGTCGTATGAAACTGTTGACACAGCACACACAACCAAGTGAAAGTGATGCCCATTTTCCCAGGGAAGCTTCCAGCATGGCAACACTTGTTTTTAGCTGGGGGAGGGTTGGTTTAGGTTTTTTTTGGTCAGGTGATTATTTCATTGGAAGAAGGAGGAACTCCGTTTTCTGCTCTGCTGCTTTGGGAGTACCTATTAGGGTTGCTGGTGGGAACCTGGGGGCACTGGGAGACTTGCGCCGTGGCAGGAGCAGGTGCTGCTGCCTTCAGTTTCTACCTGTGCGTGCTTGTGCCCTGGGTAGGCTTACAGAGTTAAGAGCTCGCTTGCACTTGACAGCCAGCTTTGCGTATATTGAGTCCAGACAATGCTTTCTTTCCTGCATGACAGACATCTAGAGTAATCCATCTTAAAAGTGGAATGGGGAGAAGGACTGTAAGGGAATTTAAAGTTCACATTAGCTGTTGTCTCCTGCTTCCTGCCTGGCTTTGACACCACGCATCTCTTGTCACAGCATCGTCCTGCTTTTGTGGGCTCTGCAGTCAAGCTGAGGTATTGTGCTGGGAACACTGCTTGCATCAGTGCCGCAAGGTGCAAGGAATAAAAGGGAATGAAAACCTCTTCCAGCCCTCAGCACAATACTGAATGTAAAGATGGAGACAGCCTTTCGCCTCACTTTATTTAAAAGCAGATGATCACTGTCCCTGCTCCAGGGTGCAAGGGGAACAAAATTCTGCAGAACTGAGCCTGTAACTTTCTTATTTTTTATGTAGTAGGTTGTGCAAGGCTGTCAACTTTGTATTCCCTCTTAGGATGGCAACTGCATACTGATTAATATAAAGAGGATGCCTAGAAAATTATATTTTGCAGATTGTCTTGAGATGCATAAATAACAATATTTGATTGTATGTATATTCCCATGTCACAAGCTCTTGGGTCCTTTAAGAACAAAGAGGGAAAAAAAAGCTAGAAACTAATTTAGAATAAAATAGGCAGTTATGCCTGATTAAATCCTGCATTTGTAATGAAGTCTGAATATCCCAGACAAACAATATGAATATGTAAACAATCATGAAAAAAAGGAAAGGGAAGCTTTTGAGCCTAGCTCACAAGTGCTTCTATTTCAAATACTTTTTCATGCAGACAGAGGCAGGTGGTGCCAGAACCATCAGCCTACATCAGAGAAAGACCTGTGCTATGCTGAGATTTAATATAAAGTGTGGGTTTGTACCCATTGCAGATCTTCAGGAACTTCTAAATGAGTGTTTATGCAAAATAGAGGTGTTTATCCTTTTATTATAGGAAATGCCAAATGGATCTCCAGTATTTATTGCCTTCAGATCATCAACAAAAAAAAATGTACAGTACGATGATGTACCAGACTACAGAGACAGGTTGAGTCTCTCAGAAAACTATACATTATCCATCAAGAATGCAAGAATCAGTGATGAAAAGAGATTTGTGTGCATGCTAGTTACAGAAGATGATGTTTCCGAAGAGCCAACGGTAGTCAAAGTCTTCAGTAAGTAAATGTAGTTGTTACTACTGTTAACATTCATCATCATCTGAATCATAAATTATGAAAACTTTTGTTTAAAGGAAAGATTAAAGCTAAGAAAGTAAGTATGGATGAGTAAATCACTAAGACTAGCAAATTTCTGTAGCTTTCAAAAATGTAATCTACTGGTGGCATTTACGTAACAGGACTGCCTGCACTTGCAGTTTATTCATGATAAGTGCTGGCTCAAAGAGAATTTTAGGCTTTGATAATGACTCACTTATGTGATGTCATTTGGCCTTGGAAATGAAAAATGTAAAATTAGCACTGATTATTTTCCATTTGTTCTCCGAGTGAAATTTTCTGCAGGAGGGAAGCATTAACCATGTGCAGTCTGCAAGATTAGATCAGCGGACAGGTTTTAAAGCAGCTCTGAGCGGCTAGTATGCAATGGTGCGAAGTATGAGGGAGAGAGTGAGAGCCTGGAAAATTACTTGCTAGCCCCAAATGTTTATTTTGTCCTCTGCTGAACTACCAGGAGGAAGACTAGCCTGCAGTCCTCTTTCAGAGCACAGCAATGTTTATTGGCCTTTATCTCTACAGCCCAATCAGAAGGCTGAGCCGCAGTGCAAAGCACTGAATGCTGAGGCGCAGTCCTGCGCTGAGCTCGCACAGGACTGTGGTCAAACCTGGCCTCTTCCTGGCGGTGATTCGGAGCAAACATGTAATCCCTTGAACCCTGAGTCAGAGCATGGAGGTGTCCCTTACACCTCTTCAGGGGCGCAGTTCTGCTAAGGCTAAGGTCAGTGTTTGTAAATGCTGCCCTGTGGCTGCAGTGGATATCTTCCTCAGCTTCGTGGGTTTATAGAGCTGGTTTTGGCCTTCATTGCTCCTCAGATGCAGATTTACACAGTCAGGAGTCTCTGTTGTGGGAATACATTCCTTGCAGGGATGGGTAGTTTCAAAGAGATCACACTTCTGCTTGGAAAACATGAATTCATATTTTGGAAGGAAAGCCTTATGCTTCTCTTGGGGAGAAGGTGTCAGGGAGCTGTCAGCAGTGTCTAGGCAGAAGTTTGTCAGTGGCATAAATGAGATTGAAGCTAGATTAGGACTCAACAGTAATTCCTTTCCCTTGTTTCACTTTTAATTTGACTGCAAGAACAATTGAATTAATGACAACAGGGAGGAGTGTGCTCAGAGCACGCATAGTAAACACAGCACTTCAACGGGAATTATAAAGAATTATCATCTTTACTTATCACACAGCAGTAAATATGTAGATGAGACAGTAGTATATGGTGAAGCAAAATGTTAACTGCTTGAATTACTGTGTACCGTACTAAATATTAACGCAATGCTAACTCAGCTGTGGAGCACAGCTTTTATATTTTATTGTATGCATTAATTCTAATAGAGAAAGCTCTTTACTAAGGAATGTAAGAATAGAGGATGCCACGTGTATAATGTGGCTGACTTAGCACTACAAGAAAAAATTACCTTTGCAGTTTTTCATTTTGAGTTCATGACTTTGTTTAGGGTTCGCTTCACATTTCTCTGCATTTAACTTCCTTGAGTCTGGTTTTTGGGTTTCATTTTTACTGTTGCTTGCTTGGTCTAATTATGAAAGAGTTAAGCTGCAAGCTTTGTTTATTTAACCGGTGTAGTTTCTGACTCCTCAAACCACAGATACAGAGCTAAGCTGCAGCAGTGCAAACCCTTACAGACCAAAATCTCGTGCACCTGAAACTCAGCTGTATCCCAGAAGTTGTGACTGATGCTGGGTTTCACTGGAGCTTGTCACGTCCTCAGCTGTGCTACCTGATAAACTCAGAACTAACAAGCTGAAATGGCTCATTGCATAGGTACCA
This sequence comes from Pterocles orientalis, assembly GCA_011057875.1. NCBI lineage: Eukaryota > Metazoa > Chordata > Aves > Pterocliformes > Pteroclidae > Pterocles > Pterocles orientalis. The sequence continues at coordinate 277,151 of WKFP01014908.1, read as the reverse complement.
CTTGCTAGTCTCACTCACTCAACTACTCAAACAAGCTCCACCAGCTTTCCAGATGCATCCTGTCAGCATCTTTTTTCTGGAATTAAATGGCTAGAGTTTCCAAAGCGGAGCAGCCCGGTGGACACTGGCTGCTATCCTGCTACACCGATGCTTGGCTTTTGCAGGCAGTGAGCTCTTTTCTCCCCTGTTACAGGACCTGTGTAGAGCTGCAAAGTACTCTGGCAAGCTCTTACGCCAAGAGATAAGCAGTGTGCTGCCGTTACAAACCCACCACAGTGGGCTCTGCAGTTGCCAAGTTTAAAATTTCTCCTTGCTTCAGAGGCTGAGCTAGTAAATGCCAAATAAGTCTTTTATAGTAAAGATCTGTCAGTGTGCATTGCCTTTCGGAGGCTGCTCAGAGAGAGCAGGTGGTGGCCTCTTGACTGGAGCACCTGCTCTGTCACCAGAGCACTTGCAACGGGGAGAGCCACCCAGGGGCTGGGGAGCAGGAGGTCCTCCCATCCTAAGAGCATTGGGGGGGGGGCCAAAGCACAGAGTAGATCTTCTCAAACCAGTCCTGGGGGAGATGAAAGATGAAAGGAAGCAAAGCAGAGGGAGGTGACAGCATTGTGGCTTGATCAGCTGGTGACTGTGACAGGCAGCCAACAATGCCTGTTTGTGGGACCTGAAAATCTGAACCAGAAGGTCTGTTAATGGTCTTGTAAAACCTAATTTGCTTGAATTGACATGAAATGCTTTGTCCTTGACGGGTTCCTACAGAAACTAGGTTAACCTTTCTCCTTTAAAACTGACAAATGAGAAATAAACATGCACTTTTCTTTTTTTAGTATCTTTGTTAGCCCTTTGAAGAAATTGTGATGGTTTTGGTGTATAG
>WKFP01014908.1:264212-274827 GCA_011057875.1 Pterocles orientalis | reverse complement strand
GAGACCCCACCTGGAGTACTGTGTTCAGATGTGGGGCCCCCAACATAAAAAAGACCTGGACCTGTTGGAGAGAGTCCAGAGGAGAACCACAAAATTAATCAGAGGGCTGGAGAACCTCCCCTATGAGGACAGGCTGAGAGAGTTGGGGTTGTTCAGCCTGGAGAAGAAAAGGCTCCGAGGGGACTTAATAGCAGCCTTCCAGTACCTGAAGGGGGCTACAGGAGAGATGGGGAGGCACTCTTTACCAGGGAGTGTAGTGAGAGGACAAGGGATAACGGGTATAAGCTAAAAGAGGGTAAATTTAGAATAGACATTAGGAAGAAATTTTTCACTATGAGGTTGGTGAGACACTGGAACAGGTTGCCCAGGGAGGTTGTGGATGCCCCATCCCTGGAGGGGTTCAAGGCCAGACTGGATGAGGCTTTGAGCAACCTGGTCTAGTGGGAGGTGTCCCTGCCCATGGCAGGGGGGTTGGAACTTGATGATCTTTAACATCCTTTCCAATCCAAACCATTCTGTGATTCTATGAATAAACAAAACAGGCAGTTGGCAAGGACAGGTCAGAGGTGGTGGTAGCAGTTAGAGCGGGGGGAAGAGGCATTTCAAAACCTTGTAAAATGACTCTTCTGAAGGACTGTAGAAGGCTGCAGGTTGTAGCAAAATGTTGAGGAAGAGGAGATACGCAGTATGTCCAGTCAACTGTTACCTTTCTGTATACTCCAGATAGTACCTCGGCTTATAAAAGAAAAGTCCCTGTTTTGGGAATGATAGGGTATACAGTCCAGCGTCTAACAGGCATGTAGTATACACTGTCCAACAACTCTCTAATCAAGTTGAATACAAAGAAAATTAGTAAAGCACGGGATTTCTTCAGCTAGCATGTGTGCTCCATTGCCTTGAAAACAAAAGCCACAGGCTTGAAGCAGCAGGTTGTGTTCTACCTAGATGATCAGTTGCTTCTCCTTCACAAGTACAGTTTGTTGAGCTACAGAATAGGGGATTAGTTTTGACCTTGGTCAAATCAAATCAAACCTCGGAGCAGTTGCTCCTTGGTTTCACCTGGATAAACTGGAGTAAATTAAGGCCTTCTTTTCACCAGCTGTTTCTCCAGCATGACAACCGTCAGAACTAATGGAGAAGAAAATCTCTGGGACAGCAACCATGATCCTTGGAAAAAAGAGAGAGATTTCAAGCCTACAGATGCTTATCCCATCACTTCAAAGCTAGAGGGATTTTTAGTTTTGTTTTGCTTTCAAAAGTTAGGTACCAAATTTCACTAGATTTTCTCTGTCTGTGGAGACCCATGACTGCGAGTAACTCCTGCAGCGTGTGGCAGATGTTCACAGGGAAGAAGTGTAATGACCGAAAGCACTTGCTGCTGTTACGTGCCAAGAGATGCTTCTCTGTCCTTATTTTCCCCCCAGTTTCATGCATTAGGCTACTTCACCTGTTGAGCATGAGGCTCTTCCAGATTTCTGTGGTGCATGTAGTATGTGCACTTGCAATTAAGGACTACCTAATGTGAAGGAAAAAGAAGGCTGCACAGTATTGCAGAATAGTCACTGTGCCAGATATCACGTGCACTCCATATTAAAGATTAAATGTTTGCAAGAGTAGCTCTTTTAACCCTGGTTTAGTAACACACCATTTAATTAAGATAGCTCTTCCTCCAGAGATGGGTGGTATCATTGTGCTACTAATTAGCCAACAGTGGGAGGTAGGTACGTCCTTCAGTATCGAAGAGGCCCTAAGTATGAACTTTGGCTTTAGAGTATGGAGTTACCCAGTTTTCTTTGAGTATTTTCATTTGCTGTAATGTCAACTCCTTACTCAGCTGAAATGCATCTCCAAATGAATTTGTGAAACTCTTTATTAATAGACATTGAAAGCTTCGACAGGTGGATTTCTTAAATGATGGTAGTTGATGATAGTGACATGTCTGATTTGTTTGTTTTAATTTAGTTCAGTGATCCTAATTAGTTTCTTTGTCAATAAATTATTTTTTTTTAATGAGTCAAATGTAATGCAGATTAAAAATATGGCAGATTCCAACTCTAAGAAATGGAAGTCTTTCAGCCTTTTTTTTTCAGATTGACTGTCAAAACTATCATGTTTTGCATCTTTGAAGCAAGCAGAATAAAATCATAAATGAGACTTGCTGTTTGTTCTGATATCTAGTGAGATTCCTTGCAACTTACCCATTTATCATAACGTAATGAGGAGGGCATGCTTGAAAAGCATGCCTAGGCAAGATTTTTTTAAAAAATATACCTACTCAGTCAGGATCTAAGAAATATTTTACTGTTTGGATTTTTTATTAGCTCTGGGTCAGTGCAGTCTCTAGTATTCAGATGTTTAATAGCTAGTTGACACACTGGAAGCAGACAGCCACTGTAACCTAGTACGAGAAGAAGAGTGAATTAGCTTCTGCTGAGCTGGGTGCACTGCTAGTTGGAATTGGATAATTCAGCTAAGGTACCAGTATTTATCAGCTCTGGTTTGCAGCTGTAGCAAGCAAGCTACCAAAAGTAACATGAATGATACAGGAGAACTGTTGGAGCTGGGCAGTTAGATATTATCTCAGATATCTAAATTACGTAGACTACAGTTATGTTGGGTTCTGCTAAGCGTTAATCGGTGTAGAAAGATGATGGTTGACTCTCCAATCATGCCCTGTTGTTACGTGACTGTCTTGTGGTGGATAAAATTCTTTACATTACAGATTAGAGTAAAAAATACTTCGTACTCATGCTGCTTCCAGCATTGGTGCTTCTCTTGAAATGATGCAATTGTGGCCCTGCTGGGTCTAGGACATCAACATTCATCTACTAAATAGCTGCCTTTTGGTGCTGGTTCCCACAGTTTTGCTCATGCAGAAGGCAGAATTTCAGGTTTAAACGAGCACGAGGAAAGATGGGCCAAGCCGGGAATATGTGCCACTGAGAGGCAAGATATACCTTCATTGGGCTGCTCCTGTCTATTAGGGAAAGCAAGGAAGCACATTACTCATGCTAAGCAGCTCTCAACATTGCACTGAACGTTGTGTCCTCCTGTCATCAGGTTGTGTTTTCCAGGGTGACCTCTTCAGCTTAGAGAACAATTTAATTAGTCCTTTGCTATTTATCTCTGTAGAGATATTTTTTTTTCCAGTTTAGGGAATGAAATTAAAAATCTGCTCCTGGGTGACTGCAGTAGATAGGAGGCTAAGATATTCCTACAGGAAAGACTGGTGGTTTGCAAGAATGCCATTCTTCTTTAACTGTGTCTGTTTTTAATCCAGTTCTGTTCATCTCTGTGGGAAAACCTGTTCTAAGTTAAAATCCTAAAGTCTTACTCATTATAATTCATCCCTTTTCTCTTTTGAGACAAAGCCTAAGCAATTTTAGGGTATATCTAGACATCCGTATTCATAACTTTTTCACATTTGGTTACCTTCACACAAACTTGACAGGAGAGACGAGTTTCTGCAGCAGGCTGGCTCACCAGACAGCCCCTGAAACTGGGGGTTTTGGCCCAGCAGCCACCAAGAGGCATGTAATTCTTGGCCAGCTTCTTCATCACTTCTGTTGTATTCCACACCAGCAGCGATGCTGGACTCCCCTCTTAAGCAGGCAAAGTTGTGCTTCAGCATTGAAGGTACTGAGATGAAAGCTGTTTGGACATGGAGGTGAGCCAAGGCTATTGCATCTGAAGGAGGGAGGATGTGGCTTGTTGAAGCCTGGTGCGCCTCCTCCTGTGATGAGGAGTGAGATGCTGTGTTAAGGCTCTCAGTCAGAGAGGACACAGCAGAATGCAGCTCCTGTTATTGAGCAATCCAATAGCAGAAGATAGATACCGTGATGAATGTCTTCAGGGTCAGAAAGGCTGTAGAGTGCACGCTTCACTAAATACACAAAATCAACTGTCAGGCAAGGATTTCTCTGCCATGTAGATTTTTTTAATGTCTAATAAGGTGCACTGTGCTGTGTCTCAGTGCAAGACTGGCATTTTTGGTGGAATTTTATTTATTAATTGAAATTAAAACAGTGAGCATTATCTGCTCATATTATTTCCTTTATTTTTGTTAATTTTATATTGCTTATTGAAAAATTATATTTAGGCTTCTACTTAGGAAGAATAGCATCTATTAAAGTATGCTCTGTCTTTGTCTTAAATATTGCCAAAGTAAAATGTAAGTTATAGTTAACGTCATTGAACATGACAGAATTATTTTACATTTACATTTCTGTTGACTATGTTAAGGGTCCTATTACGTTCACCAAATTCATCTTTCTGAAAGCTCGTAGTGATCAGCATATAGAGCAGGCTAAACATAGTCACTTAGTTCATCTTTTTTCTTTTTAATGCAAGAAGGCTATTATCTAGTACTAACGCAAGGCGGTGAGAGCTTCAGTTGTTTTTCTGATTGCTGCAGTCCTCTAAACAGTGAGTTTCACAGAGAACAAGTTAATCCCTCGTAATGAAATCACACCATGAAACTGTTCATACTGATCAGGGTTTTTTTCTTTTACGCACATGACATGATTGTAATCATTGCTGTTTCAGTTACATGTATTCTGGTGAAGAAAAATGGATTTTGTATCGCATGACTTCTTTGCACTTACTTCATTGGCAAAAATATATAAAGTGTGATTAACTTCAGTTCTTTTACAAAAAGATGCAAATACCTTCACCTGCTTGATGATAAAATTGCATAGTTTGGCCATGAATATTGTATGCATAGTCTTCCTCTGTGATTTTTTTGCAGAAGCTATTAAATGTATACACTGTTTTCACAGATCCAACAGAGAAAGTGACTATTCAAGTGCTACCACAACGTAGTACCATTAAAGAAGGTGATAACATCACTTTGAAGTGCTCAGGAAATGGCAACCCTCCTCCACAGGAGTTTCTATTTTACATTCCAGTAAGTCCTGCATAGTGAAATATTCTATATCATTCCTACCTACAGACATTGCTGCCTGTCAGTGTATATGTGATTTTATAACAAATGAAGGAAGGAATTCAATGTGACTAAAACTGAAGATAAACATTGGTCATCATGTTGAGCTCTGAGAATGCCTCACCTGAGTTGGGAAAATATTTTGAAAAAACCCTCCTTTCCCCTCACCCCACACAAAGTTTTTTTTGTGGCTTGGACCTACTGAAAATTACTAGGCTTCATTTCCTATTGTCAGATTATTTTGATAAGAAGCAGTTTTTACTAAAGGTGTCTAGCGTCTTGAATAAAACCATCTCATCTGTTGTCATAACAGACAAAGATCCAGCAGTGAAAGTACAGGAAATTAATTCAGCTATTTTTTGGACTTTCACAGATGAATTTTGTGCAATTTCTTTTCTTTAGTTAATTAATTAATTGTTTGCCAGCCTAACAACACAAAAAAGTCTGACAGCATAGGAGAAAGTGTAGAACAAATAAGTCAAATGCGTTAAGATGCAGATTGAGAAAAATAAAGGCTTTGGAACCATTAGTCTTCCTGGTATTGGTGAAATCCAGACACAGATGTGGCTTTACATTCTAAGATTCCCGTGTCCGGCTTTTCTTTCCTATTGCATGTCCCTTTCTTTGTTCCTACTGCAGTAGTGAGCAGAGCTGATCTTGAGAGAGGCCAAAAGCAGTGGCATGCTCTCGGGTATTTCAAAAACTGCATGTCACCCTTTGAACGTAATCCTCATCTACTTTGGGCTTCCAGCATGTTTGAATTGCTGAAGAGCAGAAAGGGAAACTAGGAGCTGAAGTCCTCTTATCTCCGAGCAGCCATTTAGGTTGAGTGAGTCATCCTAGGAACTCATCATATGCCAGGGAAAAGGTGCATGGTATCTCTCCTTGCTCCACAATCACAGTGAGTGAGCTAAACACCCCAGTTTGTCTTATCTTCAGTTTCCCTGCTAGCTGGAATTGGTGGTTTCTCTGCAAGAGCTATGGGTACTGTGACAGACCTGGCAAATCTGGATTCGGAGAGAGGGTTTCATTCTGTGCTTGTTTCACCGCTGATCTAAGTCAGTCGGTTGTAATCGGGTGGAAACTGGACAGCCAAAAAGCAACACTTTCTGGCTAGTTTAAAACACCAGTTTCTGTAGATAACAGCATGTAAGTCAACATATACCCTTACAGGCTCCATACCATGATGTGGCTAGAGCAAGGTTTGCTTGTGCTGTTTAAAAATGTGTAGCGCAGCACACCTCGTTTCATTATTTTTCCTAAACGGAGTGTGTCATTTCAGATACAGATTTAGAAACACAATTTGTTTTGTTGTTGTGATTTCTCTAGGTCTTTTTTGTAGACTGTTTCAGTCTTTTGTTTTCTTCCCATTTTCTTTCTGCTAAACTTTCAGATTTTGTATTTTTATTTGCTCTTAAAATAGGTTAGTCATTCAATTAAAGAGTAAGCTTTTAATTGTATGTCTTTTCTGAAACTATGCTGTCATGCAGGAAATAAATCTTAACATTATTAATAGGCAGCTACACTTCAATTATGCTGTGTCTATACATATTTTAGAGTATTTCGGGACCCTTCTAACAGCAAAAAAACTGAACAAAACTTAGCAGGGCCATATACAGTAAATGTTTTATTTTCCATCCACAGGGAGAATCAGAGGGTATAAGAAGCTCAGATACTTACATAATGACAGATGTGAGACGAAATGCAACAGGAGAATACAAGTGCTCCCTGACTGACAAAAGCATGATGGACTCCACTACCATCACTGTGCACTGTAAGTCATTGCATTTTACACTCCCTAGTTAGCATACAAACCTATCTTGCACCTCCTGGAATGGTCTCTCTATGCGTAACAAGAGACAGAACTGAACTACGTGGTTGGTTTGAAGTAGCATCAGGTCATTTCTTTTTCTTTCTTTTTCCCTTTTTTTTTTTTTTTTTACTTTTTCTAATGTATTTCTGTTTGAAAACCTTGACTTTCTCAATTCATTGGCTTAGATACAGATTCATTTCATTTAACCTTAGTGTATTATATTCTTGCCCTGTCGCATACAGTGAAAATTCTGGTATTTTATGTTTCACTCATGTGAATATATGTATGGTAAATTATTCTGTTCCAGCTGTGCCTTAGAATGAACTTAAACACACAAGCTGGCCCACAGTGGTATCACTGAAGGTCATTCTTCATAGTCAAATTCACTTCAGTCTAATATCCTTTCATCTTATCTCAATGAGGTTATCACGTAAGGAGTCTAGAAAAGAGTCTTAGGAATTCATTATGTTCACATAGACAAGTTGTTTTTTTCACTTTTCCCAGAATCATGAGAGCTACAGAGCTCAGTAAAATTTATTTAGCTGGATACTAGAGTATTTAGTCCCACCTTATCAGCACCACTTTAAAAGCAGCCATTGAACTATCTGGTTGAAGCAGTGGTTGCTTTTCAATGGTTGCTTTTAATCTCGTTATGTGAGAAAATGAGCAGGAACTCTCTCAAACTTTGCTATTCTATCCCAGGCTATGAAATGAGACACTGTCCAATGGTACTAGGTTTCCATAGAGACATTGATGGTCTGTAGTCTTCCCAGTAGCATAAATATCTTTAGGAGTTTACAGGTTCAGAGACGCATGATGGATAATGAAATTTAAAGGCTTCCAGAGTAGTTATACTTGACATAAAAAGAAACTCATGTTCATCTACTTGATTTTGATTTTTTTTTCTTGGAAGAGGTATAATGCATGCAGAATATATCTGTACGTTAATAATTATACTATTCCATTAATGAATATTTTGTGTTTAATAAGGTCGTAAATCCGCTGTTTTCCTACCCACCCCTTCTCTTTGCCAAGAGTTGGGGTATGTAAGATCTGAAGAGAGCTCTGTACTACAATATCAAAGGCAGCTTGCTGGTAGTTCACTGTGGTATAACTGACCCTTTTATTTTACTCCAAGTGGATTGCATGTCTATTTGTACTTCCGTAAGTAGTTACTGTAAATAATGGCTTCCTCCATTCCAAGTTTTTTATAACAAGCCAGTTTCCGTTTCTCTGCTATTTTGTCTGCATGTCAGAAGAGCTTTACTACACAAGAGAAGCATGTATTTTCTTGACAGAAGTCTTTCCAGTGTTGGCAGCTAGTGCAGCTACTCAGAACTCGTCGGCACAGTCTAGTACCCTACTGCTTTGCTTCGCTTAGGGTTTGTTTTGTTTTGTTTTTCTTAAATGCCTCTATCTACAATAAAGCGTTTGCTTAAGTGAGGTGCAGTGGCCCTTAGTAGTTCTGTAATTTCCTGAATGCCCAGACCTTTGTAGCTGTGTGATAATCTGCCTTGAAGCTACTTTGGTGTCTTGTCTGATGCTGGTCTAAAGCATTTCTGCAGCATGTTTGCTTGTGAGGAGAACCCCTCTGAAAAAGTAATAAAATCCATAGATGCTTTGTAACATCTTCTTTCATCTTTCAATTGCTTACTTTATACTAATTTTCCAGCATAACTCCCTAATTTTTAGTGCTTTCTGATTCTAAAGTACTTACATATTTCTGGTGTTGGATCTTCAGATTTTTTTCATGCATCCATGATGTTTTTTCTTCCTTCAAATAATACTTATTAACACCTATTAAATCTTATTTTTTCCTCCCTCTTTTGCTTTATTGCTTCCTTTTCACATATAGTTGAATATTCCTGTCTGCTGTTACACTGAAAAAGCCTTCATTCTGAGTCAAGGCTTTTAATTTCCTCACATCCCGTCTTGGCACTTCAGATTTTTCTTTTTATTTTCACTTTAAAAACCCAACACAACAAAAACCAAGCAATATAATAATTTTAGTTTAAATCTGAGAATCTATTTATAGTAATTTTTTGCATTTCAACTGTAGTGCTTTTTCGCAGATTTTATTGAGCATCATAATTACACTGGTTCCTTTCAGTGTCTAGGTAGGGAAAGTTTCTTGCTGGTATGAAAATAAATTAACATATTATAGCCCTTAAATATTTTTGTAGCAAAATATTGTGGCTCAATACTAAGCTCTTTTTTTTCCCGAGATGAATGTAAATTATGAGATTCACAGAAGGCTGAAAATTGACATTAAATTATCTGAGTTGCCCATAATGTTTAGGGAAATACTTTATAAATAAAGCAAATTAAGGGGGAAAGAGAGAGTCTCTTCCGTATCCACAGAACATAAGGGACAAAGTGGACAACCTGGGCTTTTGCCCCTCAGAGCAGGTGCAGGATCTGTGCAGCAAGGTCTCAGTTTAATGTCCAGCAGAATGGAGTGCTTGTGGTTGGCGTGATTTGTCCCTCAACAGAGGGAGCAATGGAACGGAATTTATGTTGTGAATATTTTTTTTTTTTTTAAACACTGGGTTGTTAATTTTCTGCCAGCTCTTTGCCTTGAGCGAGCTTGCCTGGGCTCAGATGAGCAAAACTGGCAGAGGCAAGGAAGGAAAAGGGAGGAGGCTGGGGCAAAACCTGTTTAAAACCACTTAAACTGCTATAGAAGCACACCCTGTGCGAGGTAACAAAAGCACCTAGCAGTAAAGGATGGTTTTACCTTCCCTCAGCTGTGAAGAAGCAGATGACTGACATCACAGTCCCTTTTCTTCTCTTGCTATAATTCTTTCTGCATGTACAACCTGGTATGGAGTAGTGCTGTGGAACTTCCTTTTAGTGATGCTTTCCTTTCTGCTAAAAATGTGTTTTCCAGGGAGATAGTCTTGCAAACCTTCCAGTAAATTAGAGGTTTTAGAAATTTAGCATCTGTGTTTCTCCATGGGTATTTTTTTCATAGTCTTTTCTTGTGCTGCAGACACATTGAAAATACAGGGGAAATCACCTCTTGAATGTTGCAGGGGAAAAAAAAAAATCTAGTCTTGGTATACTAGGAAAAGTTTCTGATTGCCTGATAGTATATTTGGTGAGTTCAGGCTACAGGCAAGTGCTATACATAGTTTTCCCAGTTGTAGCACAGTATTCCATCTGAGGCTTTGTATAAATGCTGGGAGCCTATCCTATATGTGCAATAGAATTTCAAAATCAAAATGTTTGCTCCAGTCTTCCCCACATTAATTCCATACCTCTCACACATGATGCAGAATGCACCCTTTGCATCTTCCTTGTGCTAGTTGGTATGCAAGGCAGCACCGAAATCAGCACAAGACTTCAAATGAGACCACATTAACAGCTAGCATATATTGAAATCTGTGCCTGATGAGAAATGCATTTATGAAGAACATTTCAAAGCCAAACAGGAAATGTATGGAAAGCTCTTGCAACAAAGTTGTTCTTTCAATGGCAAGGAAAAAGAATTTTGACAGTCTTCTGTATGCAAAAAAATATTTTCTCCTCATACTTCTGTACCAAGAAGAGATTATTTACTAATGGAGCATATAAGGTGAGAGGTAGAAGGATTTATATCACATTTCTTTGTGGACCCTACAGATAAACTGGCAGAATATTAATCCAAATCAAATTGCTCTATGTAGAGTTCCTAGAGGGGATCCTGTGTTAAACAGTAGCTTAACTCTGTACTTGCCTCTTAAATCACCTTACAAATGCTGCTCTGAGCTATGCAGTTCATCTCGCACGCTGTAAATTTCCCTGAACTTCTGAAGCGACCCAGCCTCTGTGTGAGGAGGAGCGTAGTCTCAGTTATACCTCAGAAAAGAGGCTGGGGG
>WKFP01014908.1:243266-260169 GCA_011057875.1 Pterocles orientalis | reverse complement strand
CATTTATGAAGAACATTTCAAAGCCAAACAGGAAATGTATGGAAAGCTCTTGCAACAAAGTTGTTCTTTCAATGGCAAGGAAAAAGAATTTTGACAGTCTTCTGTATGCAAAAAAATATTTTCTCCTCATACTTCTGTACCAAGAAGAGATTATTTACTAATGGAGCATATAAGGTGAGAGGTAGAAGGATTTATATCACATTTCTTTGTGGACCCTACAGATAAACTGGCAGAATATTAATCCAAATCAAATTGCTCTATGTAGAGTTCCTAGAGGGGATCCTGTGTTAAACAGTAGCTTAACTCTGTACTTGCCTCTTAAATCACCTTACAAATGCTGCTCTGAGCTATGCAGTTCATCTCGCACGCTGTAAATTTCCCTGAACTTCTGAAGCGACCCAGCCTCTGTGTGAGGAGGAGCGTAGTCTCAGTTATACCTCAGAAAAGAGGCTGGGGGAGAGGTGATGTGGGCATGCTACCCTGGAGGAAGATGGGGTTGAAGGATTGCTCTGGGCTTAGTGTCAGTCTTGCCTGAGATGAAAGCCCAAAATTTAACGAGTTTTCTGCTTCCTGTGGCGTGAGAGGAATCCCTCCTGTATGGTCTTTGGTGGTCTCTTGGGTTTGGGGTGCTATCCTGCTTCAAAGAACAAAATGTTTAAGTGGATGTTGAAGAAAAGTCACCTTGAGGGGAAAAAATAGTCTCAGCTTTTTTCTTCAACCACCCCTCTTTCTTCGGTAGTATGTGCTCAAGAGTAACAGAGCAAGAAGAAACAAATCTCATGCACCATCTGAAACTGTGTACAAATGCTCACTGGCTGAGTCTTGTCTTTTTTTTTAATTTAAGGTTTTTTTTTGCCTTGTGGAAGCAATGGTAAGCTATGGAGTATCTTGTTAGTTGAGTTGCATTTACTAGTTTGGGGAGGCAGCGGGAGGAATCCCGGTAGACATACAAAGTGCCATTTTATCTCTTTGGTAAGATCTTTGCTTTACTCGCGCACAGATGAAAGTGCAGATCGTGTGACCTCTCAGACTAGGCATTAGACTTGTAACACAGATAATAATACAGACTAATAGTGCAGGATGGACCTGGTTGTTCGCTGAAGTTCTGCCTTTAATGGTGTTCCCAGGGCAACCACTGGATAAAGCCAGTAGCTAAGTTCACTGTTTTGTTAAGAAAAACTGTTTTCCCTTTTCCTCTAATAACTGTGATTTTGCCTCAAGCTTTTATTTAAATTCTGCTTAAAAGCCAAAAGATTTTCTGCAGTCCTTTTCCAGCAACTACTATATTTGTGATGGAGTCATGTGTGCTTGCCATTTGAGAGTGTGTGTGTGTATGCGCACACACATCTGTGATAGTCATTTGACCAGGCAGCTTGGCTTACAGGTAAGGCACTGTGAGAGAAGCAGCAAAACAGAGGTTTAGCTTGGCAAACTCTGCTTTTCTTTCAGTGTAGGATTTTTTTCTTTTTAAAAGAAATTGCTAGCCCACCATATCCATATACTAAGAAAAACCTAGAGTAGTGTTTCCTGATCTTTCTGTTACTGGCTCTCACCCTGCCTTGTGTCAAACACTGCTGTCTCTTACTGCGGTTTCCCTGGAGCAGGAACAGGTCAGGCAAAGCTTGGACTCCCAGTTACACAAAAATGGCTTTGTAAGTTACAAATGAAAACAATAAACCAAAGGGCCTCATGTATGGGCCCCCCAGCCCCATAATGCGGACTCCTTACCCCTTCAGTCAGTATCATCTCGCGCACCCTGTATTGACCATCCTCATCTTCTCCAGATGTTGAGAATAAAAATCAACATGTTTTATCAAATTCAAGACAGTTACCCCTTTTCCTCCTATCTTCTTCTCTACGCTTACTGTTTAGGTTAATCTGTCCCCACGTGCACAAGTTCTCTGCTGAAGACACCCCCACAGCAGTGTGTTCTTCCCCTTTCAACATGCACATGCTGCTGTGTGAAGTACTCCTTCAGCTTCTTGTACCTCCTCTGTCATTCTTTCAGCAGTACAAGGTGAAAAAATGTATCCATTTGTCTAGTGATTAGTGACTTTTTGCTTTTCCTTTTAGCCTATAATTACAGCAAAAACATGAATGTTCTGCAGTGCCTATTTTAGAGTAATTCTCTTTTCTCCCTTACTTGTAAAATTGACTTAGATTTTATTGAAGAAATGAAATCTTGAATTTAATGAGTGCAATTAGTCAAATTTTCTTTCCTTGGAAAGCCTTTGAAATGGTCCAGGCTTTCTGAGATTAAATTTTAACAAATGTTCTTTCTATCCCAGATTTGGATTTGCAGCTTACTCCTAGCGGAGAAGTCACAAAACAGATTGGAGAGGCCTTGCCTGTGTCATGCACGATTTCTTCTAGTAGAAATGCGACTGTGTTTTGGATAAAGGTCAGTAATTCATCTACTTCACACTTCATCTAAATATTCACCTCTTCGTCTTACTGCTGCTACTGCAGTGTTTTGGAAGGAAGGAAGGCAGGCAGGCAGGCATTGGGCTTTTTAAAGAATATTGTTAAGGTGGGTCTTATGCATATGGCTTAGTGTGAGAGCTAGTGACTCGATTGAAAATCAGTTACAGTAATTATTGGCTCAATTTTCAAATGGAGAGAAGTAATGCCTACTGTAACACAAATATAACTTTTTTGAAATGGTCTATACAAGGTCCTTTGAGAATCAGGTCCCTCTAAGAGGGAAAGACTGTTTAGAGAAATTTGGATTCCTTGTTTTCTCAGAGTCAAGCTTGCTCTTGGTTCCAATAAACATAATAAAAGGGCAAGGGATCGGATGTTAGCAACTGGTGTTCAGTGGCTAGTGAAGAAGATAGCTATCAGAGAGGGTGGGCTTACATTAAACCTCTTGTGCTGGAAACTTAAAAAGCACGATACCTGGTGGTTGTTAAGTGGTGTATGTTGATCTCATAAGCCTGGCCTAGCGAGAGTTGTCTGTGTCTCAGTTTGTACCACCAGTGGTTTTGGCCAGCCTGCTAGAAAAGCTCAGAACTAATAATTGATCTCATCTATGCCCTTGATTTGAAAATAAAGTTGTTCAAGAAGAAGGGAGGTGACTTTTATGAATCTCCAGTGGTTTCCACTTTTCCTGCTGTTACGTTGCTGTCAGCTATTCAAACGTAGTTATTAACAAGGGAACACTGGTAAGAGGAAGGCTCTAATCTACCAAAGCATGTGAAAAATTCTGTTGATAGTAGTCACATTTGTAATTTAGAGATTAATGTATTCTGAGTTAGAGTTCACAGAGATTAAACTCCTTACTTCATCAGGACAATACCAGAATGCAGACAAGTCCATCATTTTCAAGTCTTCAGTATCAAGATGCTGGAAACTACATCTGTGAAACTACTCTACAGGAGGTTGAAGGATTAAAGAAAAGAAAAACACTTAAACTTATTGTGGAAGGTAAGGAAGCAGATAGCTATGATTATTAATTGTCCTTTTCAAACAAAATGGTTAACTGTGATATTGTTCTTGTAGGAAAACCTCAAATAAAAATGACAAAGAAAACCAACACAAATAAAATGTCTAAAACAATTGTCTGCCATGTGGAAGGTTTCCCCAAACCAGCAGTGCAATGGACAGTTACTGGTAGTGGAAGCATCATAAATAAAGCAAGTATCTTTCTTATTACTTTATTCACCAAAAGATAGTGCATAGGAGGTGCAATTTAAAATCAAGGAACATTTTCCAGGTAGTGAGATTGGAGAAGCTAAGTCTATTTCATTTATCTAAGAGAAGGTTAAGTGGTAGCTGTAGCTACATGGTATTTATGTGGATGATTTCTGATTATAAAGGTCTGCTGAATAGAGCAGGGGAAAGCAGAGAAGATCTGCTGGCTACAAGCCGAAGCTGGAAGGAAAAAGAAAAGGTTACAAATGAAAAGTGCATTTTTAAGTGAAGGTACTTAGTAGTTTTATCTGGGTAATGTGGTGATTTTGCCATTGCATAAAGATTGTAGAAGTAATGATGGAACTATAGAGCTTACATTAGAAAGCAAATGGGTACTTGATGTAGGCATTAACTGGGTGAAATGTAATGAAATGTGGCAAGTACAAGTCAGAAAATACAGTTAATGTCATTCCTTGTGGGCTTTGCAGTTTTTATCCTAATTTTTATAGTTGTTTTTGTAAGGCTATACCTGTTGTTTCTCGCTGGAAACAGAACCATAATGCAGTCATTCTGTGAGAGAAATAAGGAGTGCCCATGTACATCAGAAAAATACCTGGAAAATTAGCAAAATGATGTATTTTCATGTTGATTACCAAATCACATGCAAAGCATTGCCACATTTTGACTTAGCAGGAAAAATAAATGAGACATCTATACAGGTAGTCGGCCACTGGAAGTACAATGCACAGTGCTCCTGTAGGTTTCATTACTCCATTAGGTTTTGCTTTAGTCCTACTGAAATAATGTATAGCTGTCAAAATTTGTCAATTTACTTGAAGCTATATAAATGATGGAAAAAAAAATTCTCTGGACATTGTATTACCTTAAGAATGATGTACAGCAAATTTAAGGAACAACTTCACATCACTATTACAGTACCGATACTGCAGGTGCTACTAAATGTATGTATCTTGACAAAATAATGCTTAGTGTGGAAACAACTTGGAATGCTAGAAAGTGGAAAACTTGCAGTGATTGTTTTTCTTATAAAGACATAAATGAAAAACAGCAAGATGGACAGAAATGAGACCTTAGGAGTTTGGTTTTGGGTTTTTCTTTAAGAATTTTGTCACTTGGAATATTTTTTAAATAATCGAAAGAAACAAAAGCAAATACAGAATGTGTTTAACTTTCTCAGAAATGCCTCTTTGTCTGTGGTCTTACAGTACACTTTATACAAAATTTAGCTATAACTGGCTATCTTGGCCAAATCGTTTTCTTGGAAATATTCACATTACCATTTAATAAAATAATGCATTATTTCTACTGCTGTTGTTTGGAAAACTGAAATATTAGTCGAAAGTCATCTCCCTCTGAATGTTTTCAGTGTGCAATACAGGTAACGCATGTATTGTTATTTGCATTTTTCAAGGATACTAATCTTCACGTTTTTTACTTTTTCAGACAGAGGAGACCAAATATGTTAATGGAAGATTTTCCAGTAAAATTGTAATTGCTCCTGAGGAAAATGTAACCTTAACTTGCATTGCAGAAAATCAGCTAGAAAGGACTGTAACCTCCCTGAATGTCTCTGCTAGTGAGTATCTTCTAAAGACCATTTCCGTAAAGTTGTAGTTGACATAAAGTGCTCACACTTCACTCATATGAAGAGTAGGTCTGCATAGTAGTGTTGATACTAAGATATTTAACCTTTGTGTCTTAAGTCAAGTGATTGTAAATCCAGTCTGCATCAGTAGTACATAAAATTTATTAATAGCTTTCTGGATTAAGTCACTTAGTCTTCATGACTTTCTTGGCTAGCTATCTATATTATTTACAAAAGGAAATAATATTACAAAATAATATTTCAACATAATAGTACAAAATATTGCAAAATCATACATTCTTTACGAGTACGAAAGTCTTTATTTATTACTAAGTTAACATCATCTTTTAGACCCAAATTCCAGTTTATTATTACTGGTGTGACTTGATTCAGAACAGAAATCGGCCATACTGGGCTTTAATCAAATGTCACTTTTCAATGATGAAAGGTGGTAAGAAGCTACAGTTCGTGAAAGGGTAGCACAGAAATACCCAGAAATATTTCTGAGATTAATATTACAGGTTTTGAATA
Source organism: Pterocles orientalis (assembly GCA_011057875.1). NCBI lineage: Eukaryota > Metazoa > Chordata > Aves > Pterocliformes > Pteroclidae > Pterocles > Pterocles orientalis. Next base: position 254,399 of record WKFP01014908.1, on the reverse strand, counting down.
AGATTCTTCAATTGGATATATGATAGTTACGAAGGAAAGACTTCTGCTTAAAGATAAGATTAATTGCCTCTTGTTGCCTGGCAAACACTGCGTTAAGTTTCAGTGTTCCTGTCACTGCTGTAAATAGGCAATTAAAGGTGAGTTCAGGTATAACACGTTCTGTCTTTAATTTAATTTAACTTAACATTTTTCATTTCAGTAAGTATTCCAGAATATGATGAGCCAGAGGATAGAAGTGGTATGTATGGTTTTCTATCTCCATAACCCTTTGTGTTGATTGTCTCAGTTCAAGACCTATGTAGTGTCACTGAACAATTTCCACAGTCACTCAAAGTTGGACTTGAGTTGAAGTGCCATGATTGACTAAGAATATTACTTTCTTGAAGCTTTAAATGTGTTTTTAAGAACAATGCTTACTTTTTAAAATTTTTTACTTTCTTACCCCTTCTCTTGTTTCTGATGGAAATTATTTAGAAATGGTGTAATGCTTTACTTTATCATAGGTCACCTCATTAACTTTTCTTCTTTGCTTCAGATGACAATAGCGAAAAGGTTAATGACCAGGCAAAGCTAATAGTGGGGATTGTAGTCGGTCTTCTGATGGCTGCTCTGGTTGCAGGTGTTGTCTACTGGCTCTATGTGAAGAAATCAAAGTAAGAATTTATGGAAAACTTGATACTAAATTGAAAACCAAATAATGATAAGCAGAAATGTATGTTTACCTTCTTCCTCCAGCATTTGAGTAGTCTGGGTGGGGAAAAGTTGTTACAGTAGGTGCATTTAATAGAGAAAGGAAAGTTGGTACCTCTCTTTGGCTTGCCCTAATCCTTAACAAGACACATCTCCTGGAGGTGAGGCTCCAAGACTTTTCATAGGTCATCACCTGTAGTGAGGTTCTCCTTCCTGAGAGCCAAATCGCCGCTGGTACTTGCATTTAAATATAGTACCTGCTGTGTGATTGTGGGCTGTTACCGGTGTAGCTTTACTGGTACTGGAAACGATCTTCAGTTAGAAGTTAGGTAGCTTGTTTGCTTTAAGGATTTAATAAATTACAGAATAAGTCTAAATGATCTCGGGGAGAAGAGAGATCCTTTTTTCATTTGTTTATGTGTACTTTGAGATCTCTGAAGTAGAATTGGTAAAGATAGATGTTGTGTTGCTGAAAAACTAGAAGCTATCATCCAAAGCAGTACATTTTACCCATTTCAGGCATAGAACAGGATTTGCCAGTGAGGCCTGCTTGCTTTCAGGTTTCTCTGTCATCACACAGACTCACTTTAGAAGATAAACTGGATGATCTCAAAAAGTAACCATGTTTTTTCATCCTTTTAAAGGACCTTATCCTCATGCATTTGTCTCCAGGGAGAACTGAGGGCAGGCTTGCTCTCTGAAGGGTTCCTTACAGCTGCTCCCTAACAGGGAAGATTAAGGTAGTTATGCATACCATGCACACATCAGGGCAGGTATAGAAGTAGTCTTAAAGTTCAGTTGTTCTTTCTATGACCTTTCATTAAAATTAGATCAAATGAGAGCTAAAATATACCAGTGGGATTTTACTCTGAACAAATGTGTTTTCATTGATGTGAAAGTACAACAAGGAATTCTCTGTCTGCTTGAAAATACTCTTTTTGGATAATATATAAGGATTTTACTCTAGCCATAACTGAGCACATTTTGGAAGTTTTTCAAATAAAGAATTGCTCAATATTACCCAAGCACAGACCCACATTCAGATAGTATACAGAAAAAAAAAAAAATTAAAAAAAAAAAATTGCCAAACTTATGCTTCTTTTGGTAGAAATTAAAAAGTAACAGTAGTGTTGAGCTCCTTCTCCCAAACTTTGCTACTCATGTAATAATGTCCAAAATCACTTTTTTTATTTCCATTTGAAAGTGAGAACATAGAATCATGAAACACTTATTCGCAGGTTTAGGGTTTTTTGGAAGAGGTGGTTTGAGTATAAGAAGGTAAAGAAGGGAGGGGATCTTTTATTGTACCATTATATAGTGTGGGGAGGGCTAACAAGAATCTTAGCATATAGCATGTTCATTGCTGAGCTGAGTTTATAGTTTAAGATAACATTTTCAGCTTCAAAAATACAGCATATTCGAAATGGACAATGCTTCTTTTCCTCCTGCTCAGTTTCTCTTTTGCAATCTTAGAGTAAAAATTAGAACTGGAATTAATTAGACAGGTTCACTGGGAACAAAATAAAAATCCCTTTATAGTTAAATAACAGTCTTCATATTTGATACATTGTTGCTGGCCTTTGACACCCTTATTGATGCATCATCAGTGACAACTCCTGTTGTCAGCATATATTTAAGTTGATCTGTTGTTATCCTCCCTGCTTTCTGCACACCGTACTTGCAAGAGCAAGCAGAGTGCCAGTACTTGTTCTGACAAAGTTTTAATCGTGAATTGTAGCCTGGAAATCAAAGTAGGCTTTGCAAAAAGCACCTTACACCTTTAGACACAACCTGTGTCGAATCACAACCCCTCCACCTCCATACAGGCCAAGAGGTAGTAGTTATTTTTTTGAACCCACCCTTGAACAGTAACTCACCTAATCTCTATCCCCAAAGTGACGCCAAAGGAAAGTCTGAGAAGGCAGCAGCACAGAACTTTCCAAGTCTGCCGAGGCAAGAAAAACATTACTTTTTTTCATTGTTGGTGTTGTGGTTTGTATAATCTTCTATTGTCTTGTCATCCACACTAAGTAGGAATACTCGTAGCCTTGGAATATATTCACAATAAATCACGTACATAGTTATTCACTGCCTCAGCAACACTTGATGCAAAAGCCGATTATTGCCACATGTTCTTTTCACTATGAATATTATCCCATAAATCAGGGACTCATCTGTATTCCACATCCTCCAACCAGCCCCCTCTTAAATAAAGAGTTGAGGCTACCTACCCCAGCATGCTATGTTTCTCCTTCATCCGAGCAGAAGGCGAAAGACTTGTTTTCTACAGATTTATCCTTTTGCCAAAAGGGATATTTTAAACTAAATTGCACCAAACAAAACAGAATTTATCACTGCAGAATCTTTCTAAAAGTTTTGTGTCAGACCTCAGTCAAGTGATTCTAGGACACTCATCTTCAGTAAATCCTTCATGTGTGAAATTTTCCCCCGCCAGAAACAGGTGAGAGTACAGCACAAATCAAAGGTTTAGAAAGAAAATAATGCACGCATCACCCTGTATTCTTGTTCTCTAGGCAAGGAAGCTTTGCATGTGGATTGGACTTTTGTCCCATTTTTGCTCCCTGGGTTTGGAGGTGCATAAATCTCAAGTCACATGAGGCTAGATTAAGGTTAAAGTGGTTTAAAGTGCAGTAAGGGAAAACTGAGCTGGGCAAACTGAAGCACAACAGCAGTCTTAAGATTGTTCATACTCAGAGCACACCAAACTCTTGAAATTCCCTTCCAGAGAAAAGACAAACACCTCTGAAAGTGTCAGTTCATATCACAAAACTTCTGTAGAAGTGGCATGTATTAAAAAATAGTCACTTGTTTCTTAATGACTGGAATATTTCTCTAATATCTTTTTTCCTGCTGATGGACATTTGAAAATAATTAGAGGAAGCAGAAGGCAAGATTGGGGTAAATAGAAGGAGGTTGCAGATAATCCAGATTTGGATGTTAGTTCCTGGAAAATCTTCTGCAACAGTGCAGTTGAATGCCTAACATGCCTTAAAAAAGTAATGCAAGCTTTAATGAATTTTGTGGCTCTTGCTTCAGCACCCAGAACGAGACTGATGTGTATTCTCTTACCCATCATTATCACAAGCTTGGGTAACAAGGACAAAGAGCACTACAGATTTTCCTCCTCAATGTTAAGGGTAAGGGCTAGTCTTGTGAGATTAAAAGAACAGGGAATTAAAACCCAACAACAATTTCTGTGTCATCTGTATACAGTCTATATATACTCTACGGTAGGCAAAACAATTGAGATGGAAAATGGTCTTTACATTAAAAACAATGCTATGAATAGTATCTAAACAAAATAAATGAAAATAATGGCCCCTCACACAGTCCAAAGAAAAATAAAAACCTCACTTTGGTACTACTTAGAGAGATTTTGATTAGGATTCCCTGAGGATAATTATTTTTCTGAAGAGCAAGCATATATAAAACATGAGTCATAATTTTAGCAAGAGCCTGGAATTAATTTAAACAAAAACAGTTGAGAGATGTAAATAAACTCATATTCATACAACCAGCTTCTCACTGTTCAGAACAGTAGGGCCAGAGCCTGCTAAGGTGCAGGCTTTATTTATGGAGCTGTAGATAACATGTGAGTTGGCCTGGGCAAAGTGGTCTGTCTTGCCCTTTTTAGCAAATCCTTGGGAATATTTCTGTCCGTTTGGACCATGCTGCCCAGCTGCTCAGATGTCATTAGGAAATCACTCTTGAGTTGCAAATGGAGCAAGCTGACAGGAGTTAATGCACAAAAAAAGTAAGTAACAACTGTTGTTGAATGTTAAGCTGGCAGAGGACCATTTGTCTTGTGCCTCAGCTCACCTCAGGAAGCGATGGAAACCATGTTTTGAGCCATTTCTCTGTTACAAACCCAGGCCACGTCTGTCAAGCCCTGAGGGTTGGTGCCATGCCAGGGTCGCCTGTTCCTCTGCTGCTGGCAGAGCACTGCCAGTGGATCACACTGCTGCAATTCAGCGCAAAGTTACTCTTCTGTCTCTTAATAATGCTATTTAGCACTAAAAAAGGCAGCAGCAGTGCTTGTGCTGAGGTGGTGAATCTGCCTAGATACCAGTATTTGGGGAACAACAACAACAAAAAAGTCACTGAAGATCACTGAACCACCAGAATTAAACTGCTGTATTTCAGTCTCAGGCACTGGGAATCTAAATCTGTCTGGTTGTCAGACATGAAAAACTGCTGCTGCTCTCGTTTCAAGCAGTATATACTATCCTCCAAAAGAGTTCTGGATCGCCTGCCTCTTTCAGAGTCAGAGTGCTGGCCTTTTAAAACTCCCATTTTCACCCATTTTGGTGACATTTAGCGAGGGGAACAGTTTCACTGAATGCAGAACTAAAATAGAACACTTCAAAAATCAAAACCTGATCGCACTGTAGAATCTCTCAGGTTTAGTCATTGAATAATTTTAACCTAATCAAAGACCAGTAATGCTAGTTACAGTTCCCTCTGCTGCGTCAGGTCATGTGAAATTCAGTCTGCTTTGGGCACTGTGAGAACTCTTGGTAACAGGCCAAAAAAAGGATCACACTGAGCCATGCCAATAATCTCTCCAGTCCACTCTTTTGTCTCCAAGAGCAGATATAAGCGGTTACATGAGGGCAGACATCCATGATTCTGCTTTCTCTCCTCCAGCTCATTTCAGCTCAGGTAATTGCCCAAGTCCAGATTCTTTCATCTTTTCATCTCTTTCCCTACTGTCTCCAATTTTGTAAGACTTATTTATGGAAAAGACTCATTAGCTGCGTGACAAGCCAAATCCTTTGCTCCACCTAAATGAAACTTTTTTTCAATTAAAAAAAAAAATAAAAGTTTTTTTTTTTTAATTTTTAAGGGATTGATTTGTTTTGGGGGTTGTTCCTTTTTTACTAGGATTAAAGAGATTTGTGAAAGGTTATTAAGATCATAGAAGGTCAATCTCTACCAAAGCACTGAATTTTCTTCTTCATTGCATCTTACAACCTTTCTTTCTGTGCATATCACCTGTTTCAGGTTTTGAATACCAGGAGAAAGTCATTACCACACAATAGAAATTTATCACTGTAGAACAAGTTGCTTTGTGATATGATCTTTGAAAATTAAATTTGCCTGTGATAAGTAGGAGTTGACATCTTTGCAGTAGGTGGGTTTTCAGCACAGACACCTTCCTGTCAGCCACACACACATAAGAGACACTCTAAAACCAATAATAAATGGTAAATGCAGCTTTGAAGCATTAAAACTTAGAGCTACTCAGGAAATAACCTACTCTAAAACGAAAAAGATTTTAGAATGGTCCCGTTCAGTGTAATGGGGGGGATTTTGGGCGCAGAATCCTGTGCCCCCCTGGGACTCCACCCCAGACGCTGTTCCCCAGCCCAGAGAGCAGCATTTGAGCAGCACTTCCAGAGGTGATGAAGGTTAGGTGCACTTGCACCCCATCAGAAGCCCTTCTGAGACAAGGACTAAACTGTACTCTCTTAACAGTACCCTTCAAGACTACTTCACCTCAGGGCGCATGTAGTGCTTAGCCACTGCTAGCAGCCTTTGCTCAGATGGAGGATGTGCACAGAAACACTTCACTAGCAAAAATTCAGATGAGCGGTTTTGGGAGGTACATACCTGCATGGTGTCAGCGTGACATGTTGCACTATCTTGCTAACCTGTGTCTTCATTGTATTTTGCAAGTCAGCGTCACTATGGGTCTTTACCCTGAAGCAAGGGTGAGCATATGCATGAGCCTGTCACAACAGACATTACTCTTCTGTAGGGGAAACAAATTACCCATAGACAAAATGAGTATATGACAATCTGCTTTGACACAAGGGATTTACTTTGTCCCACTCAAACTCATTTGCCCATTTACATTTTAAAAATTGTGGCCTTCAAAATGTTATCACAGCACTGCAGGAATCTTTCACCTTGGCAGACAGTGAGGCTTCTGCACATGAAATGAATGGCTTAGTGGTTTTATTGTGCTAAGCTACACTAAGCACTTAACTCATTAATTCATCTCCACTACTTGTTTTAAGGAAGACCTGTTATTTTAAATGAGGCATACTTCCCCCCTCAAATATTTGCACAATCTCTTCTTTGCCCAAAGCTTGTCAGTCAGAGCTAGCACAGATCTAGAAGCCCGAGTAGGGTTTTTTTGGTGTTGCCAGAATTTTCATTAAGTTCTTCACAGTTAAAGAGCTGCTGTTTGGCACAGGCTCTGCAAGTCAATTACTACAAGTACACAAAAGATTGCTATGTTGATTAAGATACCTTTAGCCATGCTTGTAACATTTTAGTACACCTTACAGCAAACTCCTGTTTATTGAAACAAACTACACAATTAATTTGTCAAGAAACAGGGATCTGCACAACTGGTTTAACCTTACTAAATGTCTGCTAGGTCAGAATAAATCTGAATTCCTCAAGAAGTAAATCAAGCACACACAGCGCTACTGTACTACTTTCCTGTGGTACTAACACCAGTGGGGGAACTGGTGCTATTGACCTTTTTATAGACATATGCAAGCCTATTGCTCTGCTCAGAACAGAACTGTAAAGAGTTTTCTGTTTTACTGAGAGGGGAGGACACTGTGTCATTAAGGTGAGAATGGAACAAAACACTGTAGACGTGCAAAAATGACCTTATTTTTTCATTATAGGACAGCATCGAAACATGTAGACAAAGATCTTGGAAATATAGAAGAAAACAAAAAACTAGAAGAAAACAATCATAAATCTGAAACTTAAGAGAAAATGTGTCAGTCATCATTCCAGGTATGTGGTTCACATTGCAGCATTTAACATCTTTGTCCACCATTTCTCTCTAGTGATCACAGTGGTAGCTTGGAGTCTGTTGCTGACCTTTCAGAGGTTATGCAGAGGAGTAATTTTGAGTTCTATAGTATTATGACGGACAAACTCAAGCCCCCAGCCCATTAAGAAGTCATACTGACATATGCATATATTAAAGAAGCCTGACATTTAGACATAACTTAGTACTTGACTTTATTTTAATCCAGGTACTTGGGCAAATTAAAATACAAATTTGTATAATATAGCACTGTGGTATATATGTAGGTATGTACATGCGTATATGAAAAGTATGTTTAGGTGTAGTTTAGAAGGTTTTGAGTTATGGCTTTAAACATTCACAAGAACTTGCTTCCCTTACTGAAGGCAATAGTTTCTAAGTCTTTGGTCAGCTTCATTCATCAGCACTGCAAGAGCCATGAAACTTTCCCTAGAACAAAATTTCACAAAGTCATACTATTATTGATTTCATCCTGGAAAAAAATGTATATTCAGTTAGTAACAACACAACAGCTATGAAAGTTTCCCTAAACAGGATCCGTATAAAGTAAACTATACAAATATTTAGGTAGATGCATAAGTTCTGCCAGGAATTACAGGAGCACTGCAAAACACCAACAGCACCACCCGGTGTTCACATAGATACACACCACTGCTGCATGTGTACGTGCCACTGCTGTGTCTCTCCCCTTAATACCCAAAATAGGGTTTTCGACCATTTTTCTGACCGACTGAGGCCATTTGAAGTTAACAGTGAGGTAGCACAAGAGTGCGGAAACAAACCATAACGAGGTTTCTTGAGTTAATCATCAGCTGTTCTTTAAAAATGAGAGGAGTAAGTGTTGTGAATTCCTCAGCAGGAAAGCTGTAGACTGCCCTGATTTTCGGTGATGTTAAGTAAGCGTTGGAAACCTAATTTAGGTAGCATGGTTTTAAGGCATATAGTGGAATGATGGCATTTCATATTTAGATTAAAAAACATCCTTATTTAAATACGAATAAGCTCTCCTTATTAGTAATTTCAATATTTTACTATTGTCTGAAATTTTAAAGTACAGGACACTATTGTTGCACCAAATACTCAGATTTCATGGAGTAACTATGCAGGTTACTGTATGCGCTTCACTAGCGGTATCACTGTTTTACTAGTTTGGAAGAGGGAATTGGGAATACCAAAATTATGTTCTATGAATGATTTAAAAGTGGAAAACAAGCAAATTAGGATTTTGAAAAGGTTGCAGTGTGAATACTCAGCATTTCTACTGCAATTCTGTGGGAAAATTCTATAAGCTTTTTCGTTAGGGCTTGTTTTGGTTTTTTTTCTGCACCTGGTACTTTCTGCAACATGGCAATATTGAGGTGATTAGATGGAGCTGAAGTTACCTGAGGGTATTTATCGAACGTAGGAGTTCGGATAACATCATGTGCCTTCAGTGCAATCTTTTACTCTAGTTATTTTATTTCATCAGATCAGTATACCTATATAAAGGAAATCTTATCCATTAATCCATTACTTACCAGATAAACTTACTGGATTTACTGGGAACAACGTTGCAACAGCTGTTCTTATTGTGAAAGAAAGTGTTCTCATCATTTAATGCCAGAAGAAAGTATCATTCATGTCGCTGTGTATTTAGAGAATGGATACTGCATAGTTACGTTGGTTAGCATATCTGAAAGCGTTTAACTGGCTTTATCTCTCGTATTTTCAGAGAATGCATATAGACCAACTGAAGCATGAACGTGGATTGTATTTAAACATATACAAAGAAGTGACAGCTATTCATGGTTCAAGTATTAAACAGATCATACTACCAAGTTTTCAAAGGATTTTAGACACAATTATCTCAAGCTAAAAAAAAAACCCCACAAACTAATTTTGGCAACAGCCATGATAATAGGTCACCATGTTGTGTTCTGTTTGAAATATTTTTTTGTAAATGTCTGCACTGAAGATTTCTTTTTGTTTGCCTTTATGTAAATTTTTTACGTAGCTATTTTTATACACTGTAAGGCTTTGTTCTGGGAGTTGCTGTTAATCTGATGTATAGTGTAATGGTTTTATTTCAGTTGTTTTTATGACACCCTTTGAGCAGGTATATGTCTAATTCTGATTGTTATCAGTGAAGCCTCTGCTTTGTAGCAAGTACCTAGAGTGTAAGATTGTCTTAAAGGAAAATGTCAAATTCCTTTTTCATTCTTTGAAATCACAGTAAAGAGGAAGGGTGACAGCTGTGACAAGAATAAACTAAATTGTTAATAAAAGTGAACGTTTAAACAACCATGCAAACGAAACAGCCAGAAGAGGGATAAAGAGTTTCCACGGAGAAGTCTGGGTATTGAGGAAGGAACACAAAGAAAAATCCCTAGCCTACGTACAGATGGTGGCTAATGATCCTTTTCTTCTAGAGCAAGACACATTTTATTGATATGCTATCAGTCATCTTTCATGTTAAAATTAGGACAAGGAACTGGAATTCTGGATTAATTTTGATTCCTTTGTGTTATCCACTGCCTTAAAGTACTGTACCTTTTCTTCATTTCAAAAAGATACCAGTCAGAATTCGGAACTTTTTTTTTTAAGAAGTGGTCATATCAAAGCTGCATTTTTTTTTCCACAAAAATAGAATATATATATATATATATTTTTTGTGTGTTTTTGTTAACTATGCTACAGATATTGAATGCACCTTGAGATAATTTTAGTGTTTTTAACTGGTACCTAATTTATCGAACAGTACATATAATTGTAACAATGAAATGTCTATGTATCTTTAGTTACATTCAAGTTTGTAACTTTATAAACATGTTTTATGCTTGAGGGAATTTATAGAATGGTACTGATCAGAAAATCTTTTAGGGTAAATGGCCAATAGAAAGTTGTTCTTGAGGGAGAGATGTTTCATCTTATGTGGAAGGTTAGTTTCTGGGAGAAAGTAGCAGCTTTGATGGAGAGGAACAGTAGAGTAAGCAGAACATCAGGTTTCCATTTACAAATATCCAGGGAAAAAGTAAGTTTTTATAGACTGGTAGGCATAAATAAATAAATAAATAAATAAATAAAATAAATAAAATAAAAAAATGGATGTTAGGAATTGTATTTTGCCACTTTTGCATTATTTAGGGGGAAGAAAACACTGTTACTTGTAAATTTGTAAAATGTTAAGTGTCTGGGCAGTAGTGACTGATGTCTTAATAAAAGCTTCCTGTAGTGCATTGGCATGGATTAAATACATAAGATGTCCTATAAACTCTATGCTGTATAAAATATTAGAGGGAAATCCTGTTATATGCCTCTAAACTTTGATTTGTTACTGTTTTATTTGGCAAAAAGAAAAAAATTAAAATCTTGGTCAATATTTAAACCAAAGTAAAATGGGGGAAAAACCAAAGTAATTTGTTTTGCATGGCTAAGCCATTATGTTATCTCTGTAAATATTGTGATTTTTTTCTTTTTAGAATTTTGTTAAAAAAATTCTAAAGTTTTTAAACACCTGTTTTTCCAAAATAAAACGTGAACACACAAAAAAGTTACTTTATATATAAATATATCTTATTCTTTTGGTGTGAGAACACTGCCAAGTGATACACATTTAAAAAAAAAAAGAAAACAAAAAAAAAAAA
>WKFP01014908.1:193764-243246 GCA_011057875.1 Pterocles orientalis | reverse complement strand
GGCATGGATTAAATACATAAGATGTCCTATAAACTCTATGCTGTATAAAATATTAGAGGGAAATCCTGTTATATGCCTCTAAACTTTGATTTGTTACTGTTTTATTTGGCAAAAAGAAAAAAATTACAATCTTGGTCAATATTTAAACCAAAGTAAAATGGGGGAAAAACCAAAGTAATTTGTTTTGCATGGCTAAGCCATTATGTTATCTCTGTAAATATTGTGATTTTTTTCTTTTTAGAATTTTGTTAAAAAAATTCTAAAGTTTTTAAACACCTGTTTTTTCCAAAATAAAACGTGAACACACAAAAAAGTTACTTTATATATAAATATATCTTATTCTTTTGGTGTGAGAACACTGCCAAGTGATACACATTTAAAAAAAAACAAAACAAAACACCTGCAGTGGGCATGACTCTAAACAGGAAAAGTTGTAACAGAGTCCTGTGAAGGAGTATGCAAAAATCACCTGTCTTTGTTTATAACACTACAAATTAGTTTTTAAAAACAGGGACCTCCAAAGATCGTAAAGGAAAGCATAGGGAAGGGCTGAAAATTTTCATACCACTGCCTGAGGAGTATGGGGGAGAAGACAAAAAGTCTTTCGACTTCCACAGCTACAAAAAAGGAATAACAACTCCTTGCCTTTTGGAATTCCACTAGATCTCCTATGCACTTTAAGTCACCCATCCTAGGAGCGGGGATTTTCACTGCTCCAAGCTCACTATAGGCACGTTTCAAGAACCAAGAGCGCAAAAAAATTACTGTTTCTAACCATGCCTGAACAACAATAAAACTGAAGTATGTCTTCACTTGCTTGTCTGAAATCTCAGTTTACAAGAAAACACATGAACACGAGGGAGAGTGCTTACCTGGAGGTCGTACTGTTGCTGACCCTAATTCTGCAGATGTGCCTCTGTGGTGTCTGGCTGGGATGAAGAGTCCTGCGAAGCCCAAGGGGGCTCGGTGTGGGTGCACGGGCCTTCCTGGAGAACAGAGGCTCAGGAGGGATAAGCAGAGAAAACCTTCTGAAAGTTGATCATTCAGCTCTCTGCTTGGGACCTGGTTAAAAAAAAATACCCCAGCAATGAATCTTACAAACCTGATGTTGTACACCACTTTGGAGTTCAATTTACTACACATGGGAAGAAAAAAAAAAATCCCTGCTTACAAATGGTGTAAAAGCGTGGCAAGGGGGAGTGGGAGAGACCCAATCCTCTTGTGTTAAGATTGTGATATTAAGGCAGTGTCTGCTCATGGCTGTACAAGAAACTGCCACTGAGCCTGGAACAAACCAAGAGGTTTGTCTGTGTGCTGCAAAGGCAGCATCGTGTGAAAATACCCCACAGGCTTCCCAAGCAACTGTGTAGGTTCCCAGAAGCAGTAATAACAAACTGTAGCTGTACTGCAGGGGCTATGAGCCACTATTGAAACACTTGCACAGAAATAAGATAATGGTATGGGCTAGAAGGTGAGGCCTTCTGGGGAAAAGAAAAATAATGGAGTCAACACAACAAAAAGTGAAGCGTCAGGGACATTTTGTAGTGGCTCTGAGTGCTACAGAACAGCCTCTGTTCCTGGGCTTTACCACACCTGCATCTCCTGCCCTGCTGGGGCTAGCAGATGCTCAGAGCCTTAACTAGTGTTAAATTCGTACCAGACTGCTTGCCAGTAAAACAAACGATCCACACCTGATGGTGTGTACATAATCCATGACTTGCCAAGATCAACCCAGCACTACAGATGGTTTAGGCAGCATGTTACATCTTTTCCTGGACAGAGAGTTTTCATTCTGTCATGTTTTGAAATACACATATAAATAAGTAATTCTAAATTCTGTATTGATTATTACTTAAACATTATGAGATACTAATATATTGGTATCAACACATAGATACAGACAAAAAAAAAGAATAAATGTAAATTTGTTGTCTTTTTTTTTTTTAAGATAAATTTCATCAGGGAACATCTGATATTCACCTAATATCCTCAGCTGCTGGCTGTGGCAGTTAAATCTGATTTACTTGTACTACCACATGTAGTTGGATATCTTCCTGTTGACTTCATATTTAGACAGCCATATGTATGTAATTATCTCAGCTAAGATTAAGCAGTGACATACGAAATGAGATCATGGCCTCCTGTGTCAACCACATCTGTGCAAATGTTTTCTGGGGTTTTTCTTTTGACGAGAATGCCTTGCCATCCAGGTGTCTGTTTCCAAGAATTGCCCAGCACAGGTTTTTCAAACAGATTTCTCCTCTAGGCAGAAGAAGATGGAGGGAACACAGGCAGTACATAACCTCTTCTAGTGATGTACGTGCCCCCGCCCATGAAGGGCTGCCACCCTCTTCTGGAGAAGGGCAGCGTCCTCAAGCTGGCATCATTCGGTGCAGAGCAAGCCTGGCTTCAGCCTTTCCTCGCAGTGGTCTTCCAGGGAGCCAGCGCACCGCTGTAGTCCAGCGGGAGGTAGACAGGTTGCAGAGAGACCAACAAACCAACCCACCACGCACCCCTTAACTGTGTATGCCTCGTATAATGCAGCGCACACAACCATTTGCTGTGTTTCAAATTAGTGGAGAACCAGAAACTAAGCTTATTACCAAATTACGTCAAAGTTCATTTTTAAAATCAGACTAACTCCATCCACCCAGCCACTCACGATTCTTTAAATGTCCTGTAGCTCATACACTTTTCTCATTTACATTCTAAATAGAGACATCTCTTCTGGTAGCAGGAAGGCATTCACTTTGATGTAGTAATGAATTTCAGGTTCAAAAAGGTAGAGCCTGACAAATTATTAGGAAATTGTGTTCCGTAGTGAGAAACCAGTAATGTGCCTCTCTCATCCCCCATCCCACCCCCCCCAAATGCTATTCCTTCTCTCATGTTCCACCTGATAATACAGCTAAGGCGTCCGTAGCCCTCTGCTCCCTGGCCTCATGTTCATTTTCACATCTGTTCTGTATAGATTGATTCTCTGCAACCCTCACCATAATTTATTTGTAGGACATTAGTTCAGAAATGCCAAAGCACCTTAAGATAAATACTAGCAGTTTAACACAACTATAAACATAAAATGGGCTGTGAAACAGGAAAAAAAAAATAGAAACATACATACTCAGCTTCCCATGCTTGGGCTTGTGCATGTTCTTATCCATTTTTCTGAAGTCCTCTGGAGTTTCCCCATTTTGGAAAAGTCACACAAAATCTAATCCACACTACAAAAGCTCATGCCTATACCTATAGCACCATGTGCCAAAGCCTTTCAGTCTTCTTTTTTTTTGTCTAACTCTTTTCCTGTCACTCATAAAACTAGAAATAATGTCAAATAAATAACATTAGGAATCTTAGTACTGGAATGTCAGCACAATATTATGTTTAAGGATGTGATTTTTTTTTTCATATATTTCAGTCCATGGAGTTGTGATGCAAGGATTTATTGCATACTGTCTAGCCCTGGACTTGACAGAGCAGAGGGAAGAAAGAAGTAACATCCTATTGCTCTAAGAAATAAGAGATTAAATTCTATTTAAATACAGTCATTTCCACTCATTTTCTAGGAAAAAGCAGTCGCTCTTTCAATACAAACCTACACTCAACCGTGTTCAGAAACATCCTCTAAATAATGCAGCTTACATTAAAAGAGGCCAGCTACAAACCCAGAACAGGAGCAATTCCTCCCTCAGCTCAAACTCACATCATCCTAATCCTTTTTTTCCCCCCTGAGATTTTCACCAGAGCAGTCAAGTAATCACCTGCTTAGGTACATCGCTGGTGTACAATTTGTTGATGGCAGTTTGTTCTCTCCAGAGCTACAGAGCGAATACAAATTCAGATTTTGTTGTAAATGTTCAATGATGTCTACACACCAGAGCTGAGATTTCATTAATATTTGCATCCATCACAAGAAGAGCTAGTCTAGCATGGACAACAGAATACATTTAAAAGGAAGAACATAATTGAATCTAAATTCAGGAAATGAATTAAAGAATCAAATAAAGCTTCATATAGACAAAATATTTCCACAAATTCAATTTCAGTGATGTTGATATAAAAGCTCTCTCTGTTTTTATTACTCCACATAAAGAAAGATCACACTCATTCCCTTGAATTTAGGAAAGTAAACACACACAACAAACACAACTGGCCAGAGTGACTTCACTTACTACCCAGAAAGAAACAGGATGTGGAAATCAGGTCAGACAGATTTTCCGATACCATTAGAGTTAGCAAGATTACCAGTGTATGGAATAAGGTAGTTTCAATTCTATGTGCAATATCTTTCTAAGCCCCCCTTGCTGTACCTTGAAGTTAAACCATTTTTCAGTACGGTCTGATTTCCCTACATGTCTTCTGAATAGGGCTGGGTCCCTGGTTTTATCTAACCCAAAATATATCAGGAACAGCAGTGGAAAAGCAGAGTTTTTCCACTGAAATTTTTACACATGTTCTAGGTAAGTAGTACAAGTTTGGCACCAAAAGGCAGCAGTGGTTAGGAGCTCTTGAGAAAGTCACATTCATGGGCCACGTCTTTTTGCACTGGGCCTGCCTGAAAAACCAGTCGTTTGGTCCTTCAAAAAAGGGGTCAGGGAGAGAAGGGAAAAGTGAAATTGCCCGTGAATAGGCACATAACTCACTAAAAGTTATCTTTATCGACAGCTAAATCTTTGTCAAGTGCAAATTTTTTTTTACAAAATAAGCGAAAGAAGCTGAGACAGGAATGTTGCCACGGTGACGGTGACCGTCCTCCAAGGATGTAGTTCTTAGACAGGTGCAGTGCTCCGTCTTATTGCCATCTCTACTGCTCTCTCTGGACTACTTGTTCAAACATTTGCTCTCTCTTCATTATGTATATGCTTTTCTATATTTACACTTGCTAAAAGGTGCTAATAGCTATCACCAAGGATGCCTCTGGATCCCAAGGCAGTCAGAGCTACCATGTATAAAGCTGCTACCCTTAGTGGCCACCTGTAGCTCCCGTGGAGGAAGCCATCAAATCTCTTCATGTAGCCCCAGAGAAGGAGCAAGATCTATAGTATTGCGCAGAGGTAAATTCAACAAACTGATAAATCCATCCAGTTCCAGTTGCCGCAGGACAGAGATTTAAATGCTGAAAAAAAAATAACTTTACTGTTTCAGACAGCGTGCAGAGAGCAAGCATTAAGCAGGATGTATTTGCTTCCCGAATTTTAAGGAAGGTCTAATGGGTGAACCAGCAGAAGCACCTGGTACAGAACTTGTTGAAGCACTAATCCAGCCTCAATATAGCAATAGGTGCCAAGAGACCTTTTTAAACATGTGCATTTCTCCAGTCAGTGCAACTCAGAATTCAGAGATGAACTGAGAGGAAAAAAAAAATTGTGATCTGTGACAATGATCAGGCTCTTCAACTCTAAGAGCTATGGTGACCAAACCCAAAGAGCTCAGCTTCCTCACTAGACATAATACTGCCTTTAGTATAATAATTCAGCTCTCAATGAAAAAACATTTACATAAATTTACATGATGAAAATTATTCAAGTGCATTTCAAGGTATTATTAACTAATAAACGGTTCTCAAATGATATTTTAATGCACTCAGTTCTGTCATCCAACTAGATCTTGACACAAGACATGAGTGTAATAAGTAATCCAGCATAAAAGTGCATTACTCACCATCCCTAATAAATCCGCTTGAAATATGAGGCAGGGCCATTTGTTGCTGGCTGGGCATATGGAAGAGACACATCCAAAGAAACAGTGAATGTGGCTGTATTAAACAGCAAAGGCAAGAGAATATCTAAGTGGGAAAACAGCCCCTCTGTTTCCACCATCGTTAAAAGAATTTTAGTGCAAAGATATCACCAACAGCACACATTTTATGTACTACTGATGCTCATTCACATGGGAAAACCACTAAGTTTTGGCTAATTCAAAAACATCAGGACATAGGTGGTAAGAGAGAAAGTGTCAGGAAGCAAGATGCAATCAAATAATGAAATGACTCCTAAGACATTAAAGCTGACCAAGAATAATTAGAAAAGATCCAAAGGAAACTAAATCAGGAATGAGAATTCTCTCAAAAAGAAACTAAAAGAACATTTTGTAGATTTTCAACCCAAACCATTCTATGATGATTCTATGATTTTTTTTGCAGCAAAGGAAAACACTGTGTAGAGAGAGCATCCAATGCCAGTTGCACCAGTGCCTGAAGTATCAATCGGAGGCAGAGTTTACTGCTTTGAGCCGGGACCTGTCTTCACTCTCTCACAGTTCTGGTGCCTGAGCTACTGTGTGCGAACATGCTCCAATGGAGAAATGTTCAAGCCTATCTGGGACAGGGGAAAGTTTTAGGTACAATGGAAAATATCACCATTGACATTAACAGGGGTTTGACTGTAGACAACTTTATTAGCCACAAAGATGAAGCAATCATCACAAACATCTGATCCCTAATCATTCTTGACAGCAGGTGGAATTTTGTTTTTTGAATTAGCAGTTCGTCTTCCCTCACGTCAGAGATCATTTCCTTCCAGTACAGTCTCAGTGCCTGGAGAGCAAAGCAGCGTTAATAGGTTTCTTTTCCCCCACTGATGCCGAGCAGCCTATGAGTAATCACGCTGTCACCAGATCCTGTTCTGATGTGAAAAGTAAGCTGAGCCTTATTTCTGTTTCTAAATATGCGAGGCATTTACAACATGGTTTTAACAGCTGATACACTGGAATCCTGTGGCACTGGTTTGAACAGCAAAATGGCAACAGTTTAGTACATGGAGAGCTGATAGCCATTTCTAAGCCCTGGCCGAAAATACTGAGGCTCCACAAAAAAATTACAAGAACTGTTTTCTCCTTTTTTTCTAAAATCTGTTCTCAGTAACAACCCTAACCCCATTACCCTTCCATTGGCAGTTGCTTCTTACATGTAATTACCCTGTTCACAAGGTGCTGGTGACATCATTGCCTGCTTTAATGCCTTCCAATAAAAAAAGGTTCAACTGTCAGAATTGTTCAGAATTTTTTCAGCGTTGACCTGAGCTGCAATCTGTGATGGCTCAGCCATTCTTTATGTTCCTATATTCTGCAAAATGAAGCCTTGTACAACAGTAAGCTCAAGGCCCTTCAGCTGGGACATCTGCCCTCCTGAGAGGTCAGCTCAGGCAAATGACAGCACCTACCAGATTTTTCCAAACACACAAGTCTCACCTCATTCATTAAAGGCAAAGATTTCCCTCCTCCCTTATTATTGTTTTATTGCAATTAAATTATTTGATAGTCTTCTGCCTGGTTGTTGACTAAGTCCCAGTGCATATCCTATGATATTTAGCAGTTGTCTCAAAGCCCTGTATCATGTTCAGAACTACAGGAGGAAGTCAGACGGTACAATTTTATTACCAGTTTTTTATTGAAAGCAGAACATCAGACTGAGGCTAATCTATTCTGTTGACACAACAAGCTTCAAACTCCTGCCTTACTCTTTCCTAATCAGAAGCCTAATCAAATTTTACTTGTTAATATGATCTGATTATTAACCTGCCCAGGAAGGAAACATTTTTTTTTCCCCAGTTACTCAAGTCAGAACCCTCCTGGGCTTACTGCTTAAATCCAGACACTAGCAAGTAGTGGTGCAGACCTGCTGTCTTATTTTACTGGGGTGGGGTTTTGTCATCTCTTCAATAATGGCTAAAACCAGCCATGAATGAGCAAAACCCAAAAAATAAAACGGTCATGATTGTGGAAAGGCAAGGGTACTTCCATAGATAGCACTCTGGGCTACACTTAGCATCTCCCACATCAGTCCCACCATCTGATGGAGCTCTAGGTCTCCCTCCCATGTGTCTGCCAGAAAGAGACATCTGTTGGGTTACAGCTTCCTGCTCCAGCCACCCTCCCCCGTGAGGCAAGGTCCCTGCTGCTTCCTCTGTGGGTGGCAGCTATCATTGAACTGCCAGCTGCGCTCCTCTTCACTTTCCTGCCTCTCCCTGCACTAAAGCGTTGCTGAAGCTGTGGTGCATTTTAGGGCAAGCCCTTGCACAACAGCTTTGCACAACAGCAGGAGAGCATCCGACCCTTTGGAACTCATCTGGCTGCCATGAGGTGGCCCCAGGGTTCAGGGCAGAGGAAGAAACTTTGGAAAGAAAGGCTCTGGAGGGAAGATGGGAGGAAATGCTACAGAGCAACACCAAACACATCAGGGAGCAAAGGGGTGCAGGCGACAAAAAGCAAAGTAGGGGGAAACGCATTCCAGAAAATAAGGGAGAGATTTAAAAGCTACAGAAAAGCTGAGGAGCCGGAAAGGAGAGATGAGAGCAGAGATGTGAAGGAGCAGACTAAGCATGCAAATTCAGATTAGAAGAAAAAGGAAGGCTGGTGAAAGAAAAAACATCCCAGAAGAGGGAAAGAGGCTGAGTAAACAGCAGCAACCATCAGCAAGATAGTGAAACGCTGCTAAGATATGCTGCTCTGCATAGTTTTGGGGAGATGATAAGAGATTAACGTCCTTAAGCCTTTTTCTTGTTTTGTACAACCACTGTTAATAAATATTCTGAACTGAAAATCCACACTAGATTTCTATGCGGAAAGAAGCATTACAATAACAAGCAAATGGAGGGGGAAACATGGAACAGAGAAAAAAATTGCCTAGTGAGTACTACTTTGTGCTTTAAATTTCCATTGGCAGGCACTCAGAATGGATTAGGTGACTTTTTTGCACTCCTACTGGGGCAGTGTTACTACCCAAAGACTGAGGAAGGGAAGGGCTTTGAACATTTCTGAAAAATGGACACTTCTTCAGAGCAGTCCCTCAAAAAAAGGGAGCAGTGACTAGAGTGAGATAAATTATAACATGCTCCCTCCACCGTGTAGCAGCAAAGATAAGCTCTAAATACAAATTACTTATTTTTCATTGTTTTGGAAGGGGAATGAGTAAACAAATCCATCTGATGATAGATGGATGTCACCATGGATAGTTCAGGAAACAAAGTATAAAAAAAAAATCATTCTAATTACTGCAAATCTTAGTGAATTTAAAGCATTTGGGGGTCATCTATCAAAATTAAAACATTCTGTGATTAGAGAAACGCGTTAGGACAGGATAAATCTTGCATTACAAGGGAGCTTTCCAAATTAAAAACAATATACAGGGAAAAATGTCATTCTTTTGAGCTTTTACTGAAATCTTAGACAACTTGTAATTAACATACATGCACAATGACTTGTAACTTGCTGGGTAATATCACTGTCATATGCCTTTTTAAAACTTGGTAATTTTAATGCCATTTTTATTAATATGATTAATGTAAGCCAGTTTGTGTAGATGGGAAGGAACGGAGGCAAATCAAAGTTAGCTGTCTGCTTCATTTAAATTCAGGTTGGTAGGAAGGTGTACTGCTCTCTGGACTGAGCTATCAACTGGAAGGGGAAAAAAAAAAAAAAAACACCGCAGAGAAATTGAACCATTACTTACTGAAGAGGACTGGAAGTTGTCATCCATTTAATGGAGCCTGTTCGACCATATTTTGGGACATAATCGTTCCTTCTGCAAAATGCCAAGATAATGGATAAGGATTTCAAAGGAATTTTAATAAAAGACAATATTTTGCAGGCCGTAAAAGAGTTTTAGATTGACAAACACCCTCCAATACTGGGCTGGAGTTTATTCCACACTGCCTTGACTTAGGCTCACTAGACTCACAAAATATGTGCTGAAACATGGGGCTGCTGTTTACAGGAAATCAAACTTTCTTCTATAATTTGAGACCCTAGTATATGTGATCATGCATCACCAACTCAATCTTAAGAGAGGAGAGAGAAGTGGTTGCCATCTCTGCAAGCCAAGCCTGCGGTGTCTCGGTTTAAAATCTTGTAGAGGATCATTTTAACATGGCCAGAGTCCTTTTGTTACTGAACAGCACTAGAACACAGGTGATCCGAATATGAGCCGAAAGCCTACAGGCAGCTTGCTGGGACAATTAATATTGACCCTGCAGCAGGGCTCCACGTAAGCTCTTCTCCTGTAGCTCTGCTCTCTCTCAAGACCCCCGCAGCTCCCCTCATCTCCCCTCCCTTCCACTGCGTGCCATGGCACTGGCATGGAGTAGATGTCTTGCACACACAAGCAATCCTGCAGAAAGTCCATTTTTCTTGCGTTTGCTACAAGTCAGCCTTCTATTTCAGAAAGAGTTTTATTTCAGGCTTCACTATACATATGCAGTAAATCCTCTACACTCAGGAGGGTATGTCCTTCACGTCCTCCTGGGAACACGCACAGAATGGTGGACTGAATGGGCAGGAGATTGGATTGTTCAGAAAAGCTCTGGGTGGGGCTGTGCATGCACACAGAACCTAGCCTACACAGATGTCAGGAAGCTCCTCCAGAGGACGACACAGTTAGCCCCTTGTTTTACAGGACACAGGCTTTTAGAAAGACTGGTCAAACAGTTCTGAAGTCAATGGGAGGAATCACTATCCATCTATTCAACTAATTCTGAACTCTGGTGGGAGAGTCTTCACAGAGAAAGCTGAAAGAATGGAGTTAAACCAGTTCTGAAGTGAGAGTCCGCATGGGTACAGGTGAATATTATATTGCATCAATACTGAGTCAGTAACTGAGGCAGACAGTCAAGATTTGGAAAGAGCATGCCTTTGGATGAGGGTAAGTGCACTAGACGCTAGTGCTAAACCCTCTTCAAAAGAGCTGTGCATTCACCTATCAGCCGGTTCCTGGACTCTTCTTTGCTTGTGGTTTCTTCTTTTGTTAACAAAACCAACCACAAGCAGGAAGATTCTTTCTATTTTCCCTCTTCCTCTGCCTCCTACCTGTTTGTCTTTTGTCTGATCTCCATCCTGGAAAACCTCCCTCCAGCTGTTTTTTCTCTTGATAGAAAGTGAAGCAAAAAGAATCAGTCTTCCAGCAAAAGCTTTTTTTTGCCTGTCATTAAATTCTCTTCAAAGCACCTCAATGGCTATAAATCTCCTTGGCCAGCTTTATATGTTTGCCATAATCTTATCCATGTTTTTCACTGCTTCTGCAATTCTACCTCCTTTCCACTTTCAACATTGCTTTATTTGATTGTTGTCTCCCATTTGGTCTTGACCTCATGGCCATAAATGGGTAGTGATGTGACTTCCAGTCTTCCTTAAGCATGTGATTGGCATAGGTAATGAGACAAAAGGAGGAGGAAAGTATCTAAGTTCTTACTTGACCCACACACTCTCAAAAAAAAGATCCCAATTACTGAGGGTGCAGATAATATGAACATTGTGTTGCCAGGATTTACAGCAGTCAGGGTGCGTACAGCACCTTCTGCAGCCGACAGAAACCACAGGAGCTGCAGAGTCCATCCATCCTCCATCAAAGCACATTTCAAGAAAATTCTTCATTTCCAGGGCAGAGTCAAGATACCAAACCCCTACAGCCAAACAATGCACAGAAATATTTAGAAAAAGTAAATTAAAATCCTGCAGATATCCCACAAAAGAGGTAGCATACCATTAAACAATCTTTTCAAACAGCAGGGACCAGTGGAATCCTGTTGAGTAACAGCCAAGTTGTTACAAGGTAGAAACCAGATCACACCAAAGCACACAAACATACCACATTTCATTATAAAACCTAAGATTTGCTAGAAAAAAAGCCAAACCAGAAAAAAGTCTGTTATTTTGCCAGTCTATAAAATTATTCCCTTCTCTTTAACGTCAATTCTCTGCACTATTGCAACCTGCAAGCTCTTACACATTTGAGCTGTTTTTTTTCATATGTCTACCTCCATGGACTTCTGTTTAAAGTGAAGCTACATGTTATTAACAGTCCCTGTGGAGAAAATCCACCAGGCCAAGTAGATGAGTTTCTGTCATTTGTATCTTCCGACTCACCTCAAAAAAGCAGCTAGCCATAGCCTTCCTGGCTACCAAACCTTATTACAACTCACAGGACATGCTAGTATCTGCCTTTTCATTTAAAACAAACAAATAAACAAAAAAAAAACAACCAAAACCCCCTCTCCTTTAATAACAAGGGCCTAAGATCACCAGCTTAAATCTGATCCCAGAGATGGCACACCACAGGGCTCCTCTACCTGTTTTCCTGGAACTTTGGTTCGTACTGGCTAAGATTAAGGGTCTGGCACAAGGAATAATGTAGGAATCCTTGCCCAGCCAGCAATTGTACTTCCCTCAACTTTGTAGCCTCTCTTTGAGTCACAGGGGAACAGGACATCTCAGTGTGATAACAGTAGTCACCCTGGTGTTGCCTCAAGCAGCAGTCTTCATCTGGAGCCAACACCAAGCAGCGGCTGCCTGATCCGTTGCAGTTGTACAACCCACACCCTCAGCAGCTATACCACTGCTGGTATCTTACCACAAACGACAGCGTGCCTTCTTCCTGAGACTCCTCTAAGAGTCTATTTAACTTGAGACATCCCACACATTCACAAGCTGAGACTCCTGCAATCAAGACATTTTGCCTGTAGGTTAGGAATTACCATTCAGCATCACGGAGAACACTGAGCGGATGACAGCACCATAGGCGCATACAGACGAGTATGATTCCTGCTGCCAAACACTGAAAACCGTGCAAACCACTGACACGTTTAAAAGCATAAGGGTCTCAACATCGCAGCAACATTTCACTGTCTGGGCAAGAAACAACTGCACTTGAAGCAACACTTACAGATCTGGCCAGGCAATTAGAGGAAGCCAGGATCTCCAGGATGGCACAAACAGCTGAGGAACGGATGGATAATGAAAGGCTTTTAATGAGAAGACAGTTTCTCACTGTGGAAGAGAGAAGGGACAAGAAAGCAGCTAAGCATTGTCACTGAATGTTCCTAGGCAATGAAAATTGTAAAGGAGGAGGAGGATCACATCATGATCTTGAAGAGAGGGGCAGAAGCACTCCTCAGCTGTGCTATTTAGGCTGCAATAGCCAGCAAGGGTGGGAACACAGGATTTCAATATTTACTGAGGAAAGCCTTAACAACACAGGAACAGTTTCCAAATGAGCAAAGAAAAGGCATGAGGAAAGCTTAGAGAATGTATAAGAGTATATAAGCTGAATTGAGAAAAGTGTCAAGCATGAAACTAAGAAGCCAACGGGAGACAACTAGCCGAACACTATGAGAAGAGAGCTGTAAAAGTGTAACTCAAAAATATGCATCTGCTTTTACAGAAAACAGGACTGGAAGAGAGAACGGAGGTTCTAAGAAAGATCCTAAAGGTTTATAAAAGTATGAAGAATTCTCCCACTGCCATATTTCAGGTGTCTGCAAATTAAACATAATTGCATTTCACAAATATCTGCAAAGGTATCTCAACGCTGTGCAAAATTTTTCCTGGTTGGAATTCCCATGCTAGCTTTCACAGTTGTTGATATCAAAGAAATGGTGCCCATCAAGATATTATTTTTTGTTTGTACTCCCTTACATGTCTATTTTCTGAAATTTTCCCTTGTCTTATTCCTATTTTGTACTACAATAGGGTTTTAATATATGTTTCCACCTTACATTAGGGACAACATTATTGGCAGAGGACCTGGCTTTTTATTCTGTATTCTTCATTTGTCCAGCATCTAGTTCAATGGGGTCATGTCTCACCACTATGACAAGAGTCTTTGCCCTGGATCAGATAAACAGCAACAATGACAGCAACATGTCTTTCATTTTTGTGTTTTCTCTAATCTCTCGAAGATGAGAAAAAAGCAAGCTAAAATCACTGCATTTAAGTGTCAACATCCTGACAGTTTCTTCCTCATGTTGCTTCATGTCTTCTGGGGTGGGGGTGAGGGGGGTGTGTGGAAGAATAAAAAAAAAAAAGTTTCAGCAGTTAAAGACTCCTAATTTTGAGGCAGAAGTCTGGTTGAAGTAAGGTCAGAGCAGAATAAGAACCAAAAGTTTGTTCCATTAGGAAAATGCTTAACAGAACCAAGGTATGTAGATTAATTAGAGCATAAGTCCCTTCTAATGGCTTCCCATATAGAAGCCAGCCTTCACTCACTTAAGTATTCTGAGAGAAGCCTAAGAAACAGAAACTTCCAGTAAGATCTGGAGTCCTAAGTGCTTGAACAAGGTATGTTTAGAAATATGGAGATCCCTTATCCATAATACAGACTTATTTGGATCTGCATTTACATGAAATTTTTCTCTCTTATATGGCCTTGCATTGTGCAGTCTCACAATCCTGGTATTTGAAAGTAAATAAACAAACGGGCATCAATAGATACATATAAACATATATGCAATGAAATTTGCACAATCCATAGAGTGATAAAATGACGACGACCCTATCAGGTCACAGAGACAAATATTACAGTTAGAGGATAACTGATTTTGGTCTCTATAAAACATATAAATCAGTGGGTAAAAGTGCGAAGAAAAAGATGTTCAGCTTACAACTGTACAGAAGGGCAGATCCTGAACATGTTTTTCTTCCTTTTAACATTGGCTATTCCAGTGGCGCCTAGGAAGCAACACTTGCCTCTGATACATCTGCAAAACCATGTTTCTGCACTGGGCACATACTGACAATTTTATTTTCATCTAACGCTTCATCAAGCAATAAGTTTTTTACCTCCTTTCCCTCTAAGCAGTTTCTATTTCTCCTTTTATTTCCCTACCATTAACATGCAGAAGGCTGTCCTGGTGCCGCTCGGCTCTAGCCTCCTGTTCCTCCTTACACCACAGCAAGTGCTTCATGAGGAACTTTTTCTCAGACTCTATATTCCAGCACAGCGGGAATGTAGACAACACTGCTACTTCCATCACATACAGAAGATCTGGAAGAGAACCTATTAAAGAAAGAAAATAGTTACGGGTGAAAGGAAACAAACTGTGCACACCCAGATGATGAGAAGCCCTGTCCCTTGGACCATGTGAAGTTGTTTTCCCAGCATGGGGAGGCAAATGCCATTATTTTCACCTGCCCTTTGAACTTTTCTTGACATCTCCTGCTGGACCCATGATAGTTTGGCTCTTCCTTTAAACTGAAATAATCAGATTTTTGTCTTTGCAAAAATGACAAAAATCACCTGTAAGATATCCTGGACAAAAAATCAAACTGTTTGGCTTTGTTCCATCATTTATAGTCTGGCCTCTCTCTCATTGATTACAGTGCAACTGTAGAAAGGGCAAATTTCTCATTCTCTAGACAGAACAAGGACTAAGTGTTTTGCAGCTTCCTGTTTGTCTTCTCCGGCATTGTGTACAATTTCATAAGTGAAAATAAATGAGCTACAGTTATGATGTGTGTTTAAATTCCAATTAGCATACAACTAAGCTACAACTATCCTTCTCAATAAATAATATGCTTTTACAGCATGAACAAAAGATCATCAAAATTACTGAGATTGTTTCTTAGAAATATAAACTGTCTTCATATACTTCTTACTGCTTGCCACGGGGACACTACACCCATAGGATGCCTCCCTCTATGTATGTGAGTCCTGGTGTCACCACTCCTAAAAGACCTTTCAAAGCATTTTGAAAACCACAGGCACCAAATCTTCTGGAACCTGCGCTCCCACGAAATTAATCTGATTCATAAATAAAACAGGTTCCCCCCTTACTAATGGGGAAGGGAACAGTCAAACACCTCAGAAGCTATGGATTTTACTCAGAGTTTAAGAACTTAAAGGATTGAAAATAATTGTCAAACTCCCACCTAAACCTGCACAACCAAATATCTTGTCATTATCTCTACCTGATATTTTTAGTCGCAGTCTCAAATTCCAACTTCTCTCTCAACTCAAAGACAAGTCCTAGCAAGATTTCCTCCTGTCAGGATATGGCTTTGTATAACTGATCCCTTGGTTGAATGAGGCTCAATTCATTGATGCAAACATAAAATGCAAAGTGCCACAGTCTTAAGGACTTTCCCCTGCTTTCTTACTCTCTAATCCAAGAAAGCCCACTGTCATTGCAGCTTTAAATTAGCTGACATGTAGCCCAGAGATCAGGCAAGCATTTCTAAGCTTATTATAAGCTGGTTTTTCTGGGAGTCTCCCTCTCTCTACATGCTATTCAGTGGACATGCAAATGAAGCATTGTCCAATTTGTTCAGGAGCTTCTTACACAAGTGCAGGAGGAGTGCTCTCCTTTGTACATTCGTAAAGTACCTTACTTGCTTGGCTTACAAATTTCTGCAGTCTCTAGATGTATTTCTGTATTTAAGCTGAGTGTAATACACATAAATTGTACTTCTTGAGTGACAAAACTCACACAAGATTTACTAGTATCACAGAAAATAAAACCTCTACCGTGTAGAGAGATCAAGTATTATAGACAAGACACAGAACTAGAAGGAGAGTATTTCCTTCCCCTCTCTCCCCACGCTTCTGCCTTCTACACGCTGGAACCCCTACCAAGGGCACATTACAGAGTTTCTCTGGATAAGTGTGTTTAAATTGTGACCCCAAAAGTAGCTACCGATTTTAGGTTCACAGATAATTTTAAGTGTGCCAATTGAGAAATCTTAAAATATGCTGGACTATCAGGAAGTCACTTTTGAAGCTGGACCACCTGAAACTCAGGTATCCCACCTGCCCCCAAAATAGTTTCATTCTATTTGTGCAATAACAATTTTCAGCATGCCTGATGGCTACATGAGTTAATGCCAATGATGAACATAAAGCATCATGACAGCAAGTCTGCTCTGTAATAGGAAAATTATTTCCACCACTGCCAGTACCAGTATTTTCCTTTCTTTAAAGGCACTTGTGATAGCTTCCAAAAACTGAAAATCAATTGATAAAAGCTTTTCCACCATAAAAACCATTCTAAAAAAATGCATATATATAAAAACAAATCAATCCTTCTCCTGAAATCCCTTTTATCCCACAAACACATGCTACTAACAAGTTGGCCAACCAGTCCCCCTCCACACATCTCATACAGCCATCTTGACAGATTTTGCTACAGTCTTGAAAAGGAGAAGACCGGGCAGTCTCAAGAGGCATCGATGTTACCATAATGGAGAGAACTCAAATATAATGATGATACAGTACAAATAATACAAAGTCCCACAAGGGCAGACCACTGAAAAATAAATTTCAGCTCAACCAACCAAAAAAATCAATCCACATTGCTAAGTTAGTTTGTACATCAACAGGAGTCTCTGCGTATCAGCTGCTAGTCCATGCTGCTGTACCCATCACTAGCAAGAAATTAACCCTTGTCCTGTGCACTCCATCACAGGAACCTTCTGTACTTTGCAAGGTGAATTATATCAATAAGCATGAAAATGACATGGGTTTCAGGACAGGCTGAATTTTACAGCATTATGTTCATGGCACACACGTGAACACAGCAAGTTGCACAGCCACAAGTGAAATGCATACCCACCACATCTTTGAACGAAGCCACAGACAATTTTAATCTGGTCTCGGGCCCCAAGGAATTGTTATGGGATGTGGTTGAAAAGGGAACCAAGAGTCCGTTTGATGGCAGATTCTCAGCCTGCATCAGTGCTCTGGTCAGCCAGTATCTAACACCATAAAAGCACAGCACAGATTTAATTAAGATTCTGCCTCGCCTAATAATCTCAGAGCCTGTTTACTCAGCAACACCAACACATCAAAGGAAAGGATGTCAATGCCTGAAGACAAATCTGTTTAACTCCAAGCCAGCTTTGTTTATTGCTAATAGTCTTCTTGGTAGAACTAAACCTCAAAACTGATAGAAAAGCCTCACAGAGCCTGGAAACCACCACACGTAAAACCACTGGCAAAAAACCGTTGCAAATTGTCTGAGCAGTTTGCCACAAAGAATTTCAAGAGCTGTGCCAGAGACCACATCCAGGTGGGGGGGAAGAGCCAGTAGTGCGAAGGTGAACAGTAAAACATGGGGATTAACCACAGCGCAGGCCACCTAGGAATGATCCGTGGGACTGTGCTGGGCCCCAGACAATGGCAAGTCAGATTTCTCCCACTCCTGGGGGCCCTGGCACACTAAAGCTCAGAAATTCCCTCCTCCACCTGCAGTGGGATAAAAGAGCAAACTCCGGCAGGTGCTGAAGAAGAATCACCTTATTGCTCTTTTACAACTAATTTTATAGTTTTTTACAATTGTGAATATGTCATCTACAAAACTTTGTATTGGCTCTTCACTGAAAACAACACACTACTTTCTAGCAGATTTGTTCCCGTGTTTACATCCCAGTCAGTTCTCCTTCTGGCCATGTCAGGTCCTCCCTCACCTCCTCTTCCATTTTGCTTAAGGGCAAAGCCTCCTTCTTCCGGTCTCTTACGGGAAAAGCTTCATGTCCCAGAAGTAAAATCCTAATTCAGCATCTTCTTGTTCCCCTACATCCACCCACTGTCTGAAACACTTTTAAAACATTTTTTCTACAATGTGACTTTTTTCTTTCTGCTTTTTGCTGTTTGCTCCAAACTTCTACCTGTCTTCTCTCACCTGATTCACTTCACACATTTCTCTCAGCATTTCCCCTTCACCTCCATTCCCTCCCTCCTCTTTCCATTACACTATTTCTGCTCCCCCAAAATAAATCGTGGCTCTAACATACCACCTTCACCAGCTCATTGCTGACTCAGCTCGTACAATCTCTCTCCAGTTGTCTTGTCTCTACAGGATCTCTTCATGGCGAGTCATGGTGGGTCTCCATTTGTATGAGACCCAATATAAACAGTCCCATTCCTGTTGGGTTTTGGGAAAACTGTAATGCCTACCCCCAAGCAGCAGCATGCAAAAACAGAAGCCCTCTATCTACAGCCATGCTCACAAAGATTAGCTCACCTAAAAGGCTACAAAATTATCATCATCACAACCCACCTGTGGGAAAGGCTACCTGACAAATGAGCAATAAAGGTCTTTTGGGGGACACTGGTGGAATCATTCAGATATGGCATTTGTACCTTTTCTGTGCAAGAATTTTTAAGCTTCACAATACTAATTTCTTTGACATGAAATGTACAGAATCAATATTTTATCCCAGTCACTTGTGGTAATCAGTTACCTTCATCTGCAAGTGACTTCCTAGCTTCATTGATACATCTTATAAAATTCATCCATTTTCCCCCTTCAACATGCACCTCACTCAATAGTAGAAGTGACTTTCCAAGCTACAAACCACATTTGTTAGACAAAATTCTTAACTCTCTTGAGACACAAGCCATCTCAAACACAAGTACTGCTGTTAGGAGAGGATGTCTCTGTTTCTTTTCACATCTCAGAGACAGATTAGGGATCTGCTTAAATAAGCAGTAGATTTCATCTCCATCCCTGAGAAACAAACCATGAAACACAAGAGCGTATTTCCAGCCTGAGAAGGGAGCAGGAAAAAATGCCAGTAATAGTAAGAAAGAAAAGAGGCTTTCTCATGGGTTTCTGAATCCATTTTGGATGACTGTGTTGGGATATGGCACAGAAAAATCTGTATAATGATTAGGAGACAGACAAGACCAGCAGAATGCTTATGAGGGATTATAGAAGAAAACACAGATGCGGTCACAAGCTGAGATGGAGAACTGTCATTACTCAGATGAAGAATGTGCTGGTGGTTGACGTCACTGTGAGGAGAATTGGGGTGGGAGAAAGAGAGGAAAAACAGTCTCAGAGGCAGCAGATGAAGATACAAAGTGATGCATCTTTCATGGGACAAAAGCAGGGCTGAATGTGGCCCAAGCTGGAATGTGTGAGAGCAGAATAATTTGATTTTCAGTGTATGAACCTAGACAATAAAAGTACTATTGGTAACAACCATAGTGAAAAGGACAGAAAATAAAAATTTTGAAATAAAGAATTTTACATTGACCATATTGAATTGTTAATGAAGATGTGAACTTCAAGAGGAAACACCTAAAAGTCACAATGTTCAAGCAAGATAATAGCTTAAAAAAACTACACCAGCCACTATCTTGAGGTATTACTGAATGACTGATGATGTAGACTGACTTACCTGTGTATAGCACTTGAAATTCAGTGATATTAAAACAGCAAATGAACAAAAGACGAGTTATCCTTAGGGTACATTATGGACTAATGAAAACCAAGAAACATTTATTATTTTCAGTGTCCTAACCACTACACAGATGCACAGAAGAAAGTGATTTATTTTTGAGTAATTATATGTACCTCTTGAGCTATCTAGGAAAAAAACCCAACTTGCTTTTTAAAACACAGATGACGTGATTATGCTGCAGATTCAGTTCAGCTATCCAACAGGAGCAGAAAGTGCCATGGCCTGCTTCCGAACTCCACAGGCTGGCACAGGTGGAATACCCTCTTCCACGCTTCAGCAGACTAATATGTACATATATGTGCCTATATATACACCCCCCACCCCCCTTGAAAAACCAAGATGATAAATTTTAAAAGGTTTTTCCACTTAAATCCCTATGAAGCTTCTGGCTGTTTCGCTAACATCAAAAAACATTCTGAGCAGAGTGCTACTTAACACTTCTCTCTGCTGCTAAGACCCTGGCACCCTGTTCCAAAATAACATGTCTTTCAAAGAACTTGTTGGAGAAGGACAGAGTAATTGAAGACTGGAGTAATCTTACCAAATACTCCTTCATTTGCACTAGACACCCAGGCAGAGGTGGTTCCAAACAGCTAAATCTTGTATGCCAACAGGAGAGAGGGGCTTGGATTGTTAGGACAGAATTACCTTCTTCTAGGTAGTTACCTGCTCCTCTCCCATCTTGCTGGCTACCATGGAAGTTATTGCAATAAAAAGAAAAAGCTGACTTTTTTCAAACAAGTACTGTTGTAGTTAGACTGGCTGATTCCTTCACAGTCAAGACAGATACAAGCAGCTTCACAGTCAGAAGACTGGCAATCAATGTGTTTCTGCTTTTCTTTCTGGCAGGTCTAGGAAGCAAAAATCTTTTCATGGTTTATATTATTCTAAAGCCTTTATATTCTTTATGATGTTCAGGAAGGTTATAGAATTAAGTTTCACAAATTTAAGATTTATTTTGTGATTTAAGAGATTTGGGATTTAGAATCCGAGTAAGAATTCTCTCTACTAGACATGAAATAATCTAAGGACAAATGGAATGCTTAGGTGCCAAAAGTAACACACAGTGTTTTAAAATCTAAATTCATAATTTTCCTGACGAAGACTCATTGCAACTGATAAATGGAGGCAGGTATCGCAGGTATCTTGTCCAGAATTAATGACTGGGTCTACCAGATAAAAACTCCTGAAACAATCCTCGAGTACCCAGCTGCTAAAATTTGATTGTAACACAATGAAGTGACAGCTGACTTTCATAGCAGAAGAGTGAAAATGGAAGAAAACAGGCAGCTAAAGTACTATGGGCAAGTATACCAAACAGTTAACTTCTCTATTTAGTAATACAACCAGTGACCTATATAATAGACAAGTACTTAACACAGACCGAAGAAAGTACCATTAAAATCTCCTCATTGAAGGTGTAATTGACCTGCAGGGAATGGCGTTGGGCTTTAAATAGTAATAGTTGTATTATCATGCATAGTAGAGGTTTTAAAACTTTTAAAAAGATTTTAAAGAGATTTTAAAAACTTTTCTTCAAAATGATGGAATACAGTAACAGAAAAAAAAATTGTTTAGACTCCTAAAATATGCTTTACCTTAAGAGTACAATGCTTGAGGATGTAAATGCACAGCATGTTAAAGAAGTATCAGTGTGGTTATTGTAATTTTATTCAGGAAAAAAATCCTGTAAATTAACATACAGTAGGACTGTTACATTCATCACTTTGGATTCTAAATATTTAATGCTCATCATCTTTCTGCCATACAACTATTACATTACATTCTGAAATTACTGCCAATTTATAAATTTTCACTACTGAAATTCAGAAGTGAAATAATATGGGGATATAAAGAGAACGTCTTAATGCAATGATTCACCTTGTCTTAGAGCAAGGCCTCATTTTTGTGGCTTACAGAAATGGTTTCTGAAAACCCCTATATGGGACAGGCTATGTTTCTAAAGCAGCATATGGAAAATAATATTCAATAACAGAGACAGAGTCTGGAAAAATCACAGACCAATCCAATATTCTGTTAACATTAATTTTATAAAATACCTTACAAGAACAGATAAAGAACTTGAGCTTACATAATAACAAAAATTTAAAAAGAATGTTGAATAAAATATAAATTAATTGAACACATCACTAAGTTTGACACATGTTAGACAAGTTTATAAAAGGCATTTTCAGATAAAACAGTTATTTGAAAAACAAATCCTTCAAAATGGAAACTACTGAAGTTCTTTTTCAAGAATTCATTCCTAAAAGCGCTAAATTCCAGGTCAATGGGTAGTATCTGAATTTACTTAGAATATGGTGCTCATTTGCTTCAAAATTTGTCAAGATTTAAGACAAATTTAAATGCTTTCAGGTCAGAGTCATCAGTGCAAAGTAAAGCTTCAAGCTGAAAATGAGAGAAATACAACAGAAGACACGATCCTGCTACAAAACGTCCTAAATTCACATTATGAAAAAAACTGTGCCAGGTGCTCTCTGGAGATAGTAACATTAACAAATTTTACCAGTGGCCATTTTAGGGTTCCAGCCAAGCCATTAACATGGCTAATCATATTAAATTAATTTATTTTATCACAACTTCATTTTGTTTCCTACGCATAGTCTTTGGAAAGGATCCATGCTGCTGATGTCCACTTAACTTTGCTCAACTTCTGATTTAGCCAATGTGCTTAAAATGCAGTAATTTAGCCAAAAGGAGATAAAACGTGAGGCCAACAGACATCAAAATGATGCTCTAAAGCTTGCAATGACATTTAATTGGAAGAAATATGATAGCACATGTTTCTGAGTTTAAACAACTTTGTTCATTACAGCACTCACACTGAAGTCAGTCTTCCTTAAAGTTCTATATGTGCATAACACACTGCCAGGCTCAATCCCTTAAGTCTTTCGAAGGTTAAAATATGTTTAGAGAACTAGACTGTAGCCAGATTAATTTATTTTAAGCCTATTAATTCCTGCATAGTAAACATCAACACTCCAGCAAAGCAATTCAGTTCTGTTTGACTTTAAAACTATTAACAAAACCAGGTTTGAAATAGTTTTCATGTTCCACTATTTAGAAGTGTTGTTAGCACACTCATTTAAAGATTAATGGAACTCTATTCAAGTTACCATTCAGAATAATGCTCATCAAGCTTTTTTTAACACATACCAAAAAAAAAAAAAAAAAAAAAAAAAGGTGTCACTTCTGGTCACCACCAGAAAGGAAAAGGAAAAAAGTTAAAACCTTAATCTATCAGGCAGCAGTTTCTAATTGAAACATAAGGCTGTCATTTATACTAAGCTGCTGCATAAAAATGAGAAAATGAGTTCTCCGTTACAAGTGAAAATTCCAAAACTGAATCTGCAGATTGTTTGTTCATTCTTGTAAAGTGTTCTTTTCACTGTCGTCATTCCTATGCTGGCAGTTATGCTAGAACCTCATTTAAGTAACTCCAGTACAACCACAGCGTTTAATTTAATAGTATGAATAACTTCAAATTTATAACTAGCTCAAATGCTAGATCAATGTTGCAAACAAACCAAATGAACAAGAGGGTTCAAGACAAAACATTCCCCCAAAACAGAGGAAAGAGTTACTTGAACTAAAAGCACAGAATATAACTTCAACCAAAACTTCTCATAAGCTGTACTCAAGGAATTAACATTTAAAGGAAGTTGCAAATATCCTTTTCTAGGACAAACTCAGAATCATTTCCTTAAACCAAAATGGAACAGGTCTTCCCTATACCCTGAATTCTCCTGATCATCTTTTAACACTGAAGCAGATTAATGATACCCATGCTATGCTTTGTGATGCTACAAAATAATTAGTTTTCAGAATAAATTCTTTGATGAAGTAACAGACCTTGAGAGATCACAGTAACATCCACTGGGTGTTCCCAGTTATTTTGAATCCTGCAATTTAGCCATTTGCTGTCTCTATAAAAAGAATCTTTAAAACAAATGTACTGGTTGCCAAGATCTGATCCTGTGATGTAATTTTTACCACTTGCTCTGAGTGAAGGAGAACACAGACAGGTGAAAGGGAACAATAAATATATACCTCAAACCCAGCTCTAGCACACTGAAAATTCTCATATACTGAGCACATCTCAAAATGTGAAAAATATTCTAACTACCACATGGCTTTATCTTTTCAATAGTAATAAAAGAAAAGAAGATTTCAAAGTTTCCTAAAAAACTAAGAAAGCAGCAATCTTAAGAACTATTCTGGAAATATTTGGACTCTTAATTTTGAGTGTACTAAGAACAGTGCTGTCTTGCCTATCTCTTTTCTAGAATTGGGAAATTTTTAATTCGGCTTGCATCAATTTGGGCTCAAAGATAAAACGTCAAAGTCTGGAGTATCACTAACCGCATAAAGCAAAAATGTACTTCCAACTAAGCAGCTGGAAAGTGAGTGACTGAATTTGGGCATTAAACACATACTTAAGAATAATCAAGTGTACAGAAGAGGAGATTAGTAAAGAACTCTGCAAAAAAATGGCTACAGCAGCATTAAGAATTAACAGTGCATCAAAGATTTGAAGTTTCCGTGTTAATACAAACTGATCGAAGCCCCAATGAACCACAGGATAATCACTTAAACAAAAAATTAACCGCATTCTACTTTACAGAAGCTAGAACGGGAATTTACCTGAATACCATTAATATGATTCAAAAAGATTCCTTCTAGGCTGGCATGCCTCAGTTTATACAGGTCATAGAGAACTGATGCCATTAGCGTATTTAGCAATCAAAACACAGCACTGTCGCGCGCATTTGGCTTTTTTGAACATTTGCAATCAAATACACAAATTTGAAAGAGCTTTTACATGTCAGAACTCAGTATCACCGCTGCATGAAGTGTTTTATTTGTTGGTTGGGATTTTTTTGTGGAAACAGTGTATAAAAGACCTTGAGGACTACAGGTCATGGAATTCACGTTAAACAGAAAGCTGCCCAATGTTACTGTCAAAATACCTTTATAAAGGCAGTTCATAGACAGAATAATGCATTTTACATTCAGATATTTCCTCTCTCAAAAGCAAAGGAATCTCAGAAGAAAAAAAAAAATCAGTAGTGAAGGCCACATACGTTTTGCATTTGATGAGCTGAAATGCAAAAAAACAATTAAAGCATCTTGTAACAGAAAAAAAAAAACCAAACACAGAACTTCTGGAAAGTGATGATTTAGTCGATGAGGTGGTCAGCGTGGAAACTGTTGGGAATGCTAC
This sequence comes from Pterocles orientalis, assembly GCA_011057875.1. NCBI lineage: Eukaryota > Metazoa > Chordata > Aves > Pterocliformes > Pteroclidae > Pterocles > Pterocles orientalis. The sequence continues at coordinate 218,054 of WKFP01014908.1, read as the reverse complement.
AGCAGAACTGACCGCAAGTACAAGGGAATATGAACAGGAACACAGTACGGGCGTCAACTAGAAAACTGTAACTTGCCAACTTGTAAACAAGAAAAAGCATTTCACAGATTAAAAGTTCTAGCGAAGTAAACTTCTTTAAATTATTTTGTCAGTTCAACCCTGATTTAAAAAAGTATGGCTAGCAAAAATACATAAGCCTCAGCATATTTATAAGTCTTGATCAGAGCAGCCATGAGCCTTTGATAAACGGCTGGAAACAAACACCCTTCTACTAAGGATGAAAGAAAAATATTCCATTCTCTTCTTTCTTTCATTCCCCAATCCACACGTTGTATATGTAGAATTCACATGCTCCAAGAATATCTTGACACTGCTATAGATTGAGACGTGGGGAGACTGGTGGAGGAAAACAGACAAACTCTCTTAAAATACTACGGGCCACATCAACATTATTCTGGGCAATTTCAAGTGCCCTCTTGACTTCTTCAAAGGAATAGCCCTCTCCCATAAGTTTTGCAATTTTTGCATCCACATTTTCTGTGGAACTGTCAGAGCTGTACGCTTTCCTGTGGTGTGTTTCTGGTGCAGTCCTCCGAGGAAGTGGTTTAGGGGGCCTGGCTGGTGCTTGTGAACCATCTGTTTCAAATAAAGGAGATAGAAAACATTATAATTTGACTTAAAATGGTGTTATAGGTAGCTCAAGCCTCATGAAGCAGTTTAAAAAGTAAAATTCTAAAGGAACACGAAGAGATATTTTAATTCACTGATATATCTCATCTTAAAATTCAGACAGAAACTGAATTATCCAAGAACATCCAAAATGAAAATAATGCAGTGAAACACTATTTTAATTATATGATAAGAACATGCAAGTTACAATCTGAATTATCCAATGTCAGATGAAAAATAAAGTATGATGAAACAGCAAAGATGGTTAACATAGCCAGTCAAAATTTTAAAGGCTCTCCACTCTCAACCGACAGTTTGAAAACTTTTTCTTAGCCTGTTTTTAAAAAAAAAAAACAAACAAGCATACAAACAAAAAACCAAATTTGATCACAATTTTATTCAGGACCATAAGTTGTACAGAAGAGGAATCCAGCCAAATATGCCCGAGGAAGAAAAATCCTTCACTTATTGGTAGACCGTGCAGATTCTGTTCAGTCAATTGCAGTTCACTTCATGCACAGCAGCTATGCATAAGTACAGAAATAAATGGTTTCTCAAAAAAACCTCTAGTCCATTTTTTTTCATCAGTGAGAACAGAAAACAACCCTTCCTCTCCATTCCCCCTTTGGAAATATCTCCCCTTCTCTTCTATGGAAAGGTTACCTTCACAGTTAAGGCTGGTGCTAAGAATCACGATGTGCTGATGACAAAAGCTAATATTCAAACTTGCTAATCTTCTCAGAGTCAAGAGTTTTGCGCTCAAGTAAACTTGGTACTTTACTGAAACCTCTTTATCCTCACTGATTCCACAATAAGAAGCTTAAATACAAGCAGGCATAGAGCAGAAAACACTTTCAAGAGCAAAGTATTAAAAAAAAAAAAAAGGTCTTTAATCCTTCAAAGAGGGCTCTAAACAGTTCCATCAACAGTGACTTTGGTAGATAAATTAGAGGAATTTCTGGCTGTGCTACCTTCGTGTTTACTTACACTGTCAGCAATTGCATTTTGCAGTGTTAACTACTTCAGAGGCAGTTTTTTAGCGACGAAGGAATGTTGTATTTCTAGTATTGCTGTTACAACATGCCACCTTATCATAATACTGGATAGAGAACTGCAATTCTACCTCGTGCATTAAACACTTCAGGTGAAGGAGAATAGTTCACATTAGTGAATATCTAACCAAGGTGTACTCTTCTCTCAACTTGGCTTCCATGCATGAAACTGTTGCTATAAATTTTAATTCTATTTCTTAATTCAGAGAAGATAAGGAAATAGTACTTTCAGCAAGACAGTGAAATTCATATAACAAATGGATGAGAGTAATTTCACTAAAAATTTACAGGGGCTAAGATTAATTTTGTTCTAATTTCATTGACTGTTTTCACTGCAAATAGTTGTGACACAACCTACAGACAGTAAGGGTTATTTCATTTTTTTTTTTTTCTCTCTGAAGATGGAAAGAATTATCTAAATACTAAATATTCTAGTAAACACAACTGAAGCAGATCCAAACCTGCTATGAAGGTGTGGAAGATCCAGGAAACACACTGACTTGAGAAATTAACTGTAGCTCAGGAAATGTGGTTAATAACCAAACACCAAATCAGAACCAAGTTTAAATTTCTCATTTCACTTATTTTAGAAAACTCAAGACTGTAACAGAAGAATATTAAAATAATGGTATATCATGTTAAAACCAATTTGTTTTCTTTCACAAACATTTCAAACTGTTTTCATATGCACATTTCATTACGGACTTCATTTCTATAGAGGATGAAACAAAATTAATTTGAAAACTTTACATTTTCCCCTGGGTTTGAAGTAGAAAAGAAATTCCTTATGCATAGATCAGATCCTTCTGTGTATGTTACATGAGATCTTTTTTTTGCTCAACCCAGTCTAATACAGGCTTAAAACTGAAGTTATTTCTTGCACAAACCCTTCACTTTGCTGAAGCTTCCAAGCAAACTTCCTTAAGCAATCCCATAATTTAGAAAGGTCAGTTTTAATTCTGTCAGCAGATTTGCAGCATAGGCATTTTATTCTCATTGCAATGACATCTCTTTATAGCACAGACACTTTAAGATCTTCAGCCCTCTCTCTAACTCAATTCCCATTATTATTTTTTTAAGCACTGACATCTCTTTCAACATCTTCATATCTGCATAAAATTTTAGCTGAAGCTGGGTATCACATTGGATCCCGAGCTTAAAGATACTAAGCCTAAGCTGCATGTCCATCTGGACACTGAGATAGAGGTATTTAAGCAGAACTTTCCTTCCCAACCTCCCATCCCCTCTGATGTTTCAGCCACCATGGGTGCCTAACTGAAAATTCAAATAGATTTTCAAATATTGTAATTCAATTAACAGTTTCTACAATAAGGAGCTTCCTCTGTCACTCACGTTTCTGTAATTCAGTTCTAGATTTAACCCTTAGGTAACAGGTTAGTATAAAGGCAGAGACAGGAAAAAGTTATAACGTGAGAGCTCTGTGGCACAGTGGGAGGAGGATATTTGTAACAATGCCAACTGCCTATTCCTCTGCTGTCAACGGTCCTCTTCTCCCTTTGCTGCTTCTCCTGCATGTTCCATCGTCTTACACCATGGACAGATGGAGAAGCATCAGAGAAGCAAGTGACGAAGGCTTGTTGTGCAAGGCCCTCTGTGGAGCAGTGGCAAGCAACTACATCAAATCTAACTAGGGTACTTCCTGTACCCAAAGCATACCTAGGGGACATCTATACTAAGGAACTGACAGGGCAGGGAGAAAGTGAGAAAAGAGTAACTGACATATTGGTCCATCAAGCTCTTAGGTATGATATTCATTAGGTATTCATGTTTTGCATTACTGCAGCAGATTAGTCCCCTTAGAGTTAATTGAAATCCACACAGAAATAATCATAGAATCATAGAATGATTAGGGTTGGAAGGGACCTTAAAGATCAAGTTCCAACCCCCCTGCCATGGGCAGGGACACCCTCCACTAGACCAGGTTGCTCAAAGCCTCATCCAGCCTGGCCTTGAACACCTCCAGGGATGGGGCATCCACAGCTTCCCTGGGCAACCTGTTCCAGTGCCTCACCACCCTCATAGTGAAAAATTTCTTCCTAATGTCTAGTCTAAATTTACCCTCTTTTAGCTTATACCCGTTACCCCTTGTTCTCTCACTACACTCCCTGGTAAAGAGTGCCTCCCCATCTCTCCTGTAGCCCCCTTCAGGTACTGGAAGGCTGCTATTAAGTCCCCTCGGAGCCTTCTCTTCTCCAGGCTGAACAACCCCAACTCTCTCAGCCTGTCCTCATAGGGGAGGTTCTCCAGCCCTCTGATTAATTTTGTGGTTCTCCTCTGGACTCTCTCCAACAGGTCCATGTCTTTTTTATGTTGGGGGCCCCACATCTGAACACAGTACTCCAGGTGGGGTCTCACGAGAGCAGAGTAGAGGGGGAGAATCACCTCCCTTGACCTGCTGCTGATGCTTCTCTTGATGCAGCCCAGGACACGGTTGGCTTTCTGGGCTGCAAGCGCACACTGCCGGCTCATGTTGAGCTTCTCATCCACCAATACCCCCAAGTCCTTCTCAGAGCTGCTCTCTAACCACTCTCTGCCCAGCCTGTATTTGTGCTTGGGATTGCCTCGACCCACGTGCAGGACCTTGCACTTGGCCTTGTTAAATTTCATGAGGTTTGCATTGGCCCACCTCTCCAGCCTGTCAAGGTCCCTCTGGATGGCATCCCTTCCCTCCAGCGTGTCCACCCCACAACACAGCTTGGTGTCATCCGCAAACTTGCTGAGGGTGCACTCCATCCCACTGTCCATGTCTCTAACAAAGATGTTAAACAACACTGGTCCCAGTACCGACCCCTGTGGAACACCACTGGTCACTGGTCTCCACTTGGACATTGAGCCGTTGACCACAACTCTTTGAGTTCGGCCGTCCAGCCAATTCCTTATCCAGCGAGTGGTCCTTCTGTCAAATCCATGTCCCACCAACTTAGAGACAAGGAGGTCATGTGGGACAGTGTCAAAGGCTTTGCACAAGTCCAGGTAGATAATGTCTGTTGCCCTTCCTCTATCCACCAGCGCCGTGGCTCTGTCGTAGAAGGCCACCAAATTCATCAGGCACGATTTCCCTTTGGTAAAGCCATGTTGGTTGTCATCAATCACCTGCTTGTTTTCCATGTGCCTTAGCATAGATTCCAGGACACCCTCCCACAACATTTCTGTGTAGAGGAATTTTAATTTGCATGCAAGAGCTTTAATAAGGCTGGGTGAGTGAACAGGCAGCAAAAAATATATTTAACTAGTCATTTGAATCCATTTCTTACAGAATAGCGAAATTCAGTAAAACACAGCCGACATCTATTTTAGAGGCCTAATGTTTTTCTACTTTTCCCATGTATCATTGGCTAAGTTTAGGTAAAATATCCTAACTAATAGCAATATCTCCTCTTGCTTTTATTGTAATTATTTTTAAAAGTCATATTTAAGAAGTTTGGAAAACTATGCCTTTGGGATAGTTAAGTGCATAGTTGACAACTATTTCTTAAGTGTTAAATACTAAATACATTGCTGACTTAGAATAAATTTCTCATTACATGCTAACGATTCAGTTAAACATCAAGACAGTAATTTTAAAAACAGTCAAACTGAAGCACAGAAGTTAAAGGATTCCCCATGCTACTCTAGGGAGCCAGTGGCTAAATTATAATTAGATTTTAGAGTGAACTACATTTCTTTTCCAGCTAGTTCAAAGAATCACCACACGAAAGGGTTGAAATAAAGAATTTCTTAAGTGAACTGATTAGTTCAGACTAAACGCAAAACCAGAAGTTCTGAATAGAGTTATGCCTCTACATTGTCTTTTTAAATCATAGATGAAGGTGAATCAGGTCATCCTGGAGCTCACCAGTTCCGTCCTATGGAATTACCATCACTGTAAAAACAACTTCCCAATTAAGAGTATGACATGATCTATCACACAGTTTTCACTTAATTGAAATTAAATTTAATATCTTGCTATACATCATGCTGATTTAGAATTATATTTACAGCAAAGGTCAACACATGTGGGTGTTTTAGAAGATGGCTGTGGGAAACATATAGATAAAAAGTAGTCATTAAGTGACATCAGAAAAAGCTGCAAGATCTTAAGTAGCAAACATCTTGCCGTAATTTAGGAAAATTAAAATTTGTTCTACCACAGAACCGCAAGAATTGCAGGAAAACTCCATAGCTTTAAAAGGTAGTTATACCATTGTCATAATTTGTATTATAAAATAAATTAGGTTAGCATTGTAAGACAAATAGATCCCTCACAGTGTCACATATAAAACACGCACTACAAAACAATTTATTTTCTAACAAAAAATAGAGAAACACTGTTACACTAGTAGAGGCATCCTCCCAAAAGTGCTAGTGTTTATCACAGGTATTACACCAATTCTCAAATGTGCTATTCATTAAAAATTCTGTAGCACTCTTCTGGCTTACTTAATTTCCCCTGTACTTTAAGTTGGAAAAATATATTATTTCATTCCTATGCCACAGGAGAGATGAACGACATATTCCTAAGAAATATAATTACACTTAAAAAATGTATCATTTTTCCAGTTGTGATTGTTGCAATTAAACACTGATGATCATTACCACTGAAAGACTAGAGAAATAAGTCCCTTCATTTCTTTATGTGTTAGAAAAGAGTTTTCACAAAAAATTAACTCTTATTTGGAGAATAAATAATGGTCCAAAGCATCACTTGGCTCTTTCTTTGTGTGGTCTCCCCACACAGCAAAATGACGCAGTTGGGACAATCTTCCCCCTTCCCCATATACCATGCATTTCTAAAGAAAAGAAAATTTGTCTACAAATTGGTGAAAGTATTTTGAAATACAGGTAATACTTTATTTTATAGTTTATAATTAATTAACTTGAGTAGCTTTCCTTTAAATACTATTCATGTTGCCTGGAAAATGTAAGCAAAATTTCTGTGGCAGGGGTATTGCTTCTACTGGACCTCTTTTGTTTCAAATTGAGATTGAATTTTAATTGTTTTTTGTTCTTGTTGCTTTATTACAAAACATTTTAAAATTTTCTTAGAGCTTCAGACAAACATATTATCAAAAAAGGATCAGAAAATAATACTACTTTAGAAAGTGAAGCTACTTTTTTCTTTTTAGGAGCAATGAAACAAAGATGGAAGTGAGATGTCTGTGGTTCCTGTGGTACTCCTGATCTCTTGTGAACTTTAAAGGTGGCAGAAAAATCTCTGCCTTTCTCAAAAAATAAGGAACACTAGAACTGACATAAGCATTCAGCTTGGCAGCTGGTGAAACTGGTGCCATAATATCTACACCTACAGACAACAGGCGGCCTCTTCTTACCTTTATTGCTGAACTTTAATCTCTGTTATCCTTTGACGATTTTGTTATTTTTGTAGAACAGTATTACCATTGCCCTTTGATGCCCAGAATGACAAAAACCTTACTGGACTTTATGGATGAAAGTTATTTGCTTCATAAAGATGCAATTTCCTACAAGAGCAGTTTTCTACCTTACCTGAAGAGGGAGGAAGTTGATCATAGTCTTGAGATGTCCTATTTGTTTTCACGTTTTCTCCAGCTACTCTACGAGCAGGTGGCAAAGGAACATGACCAGTTATTGGATCAAAATGGGTATCTGTAATAACAGAACAAAAAAGTTGTCTTAGAATAATTGGAACTGTTATTTGCAAGAGAGGAAGGGCTGATACATAAAACCTAGGCTTAAAATAACCTCCCTTCAGACAGAGGAGCCATGAATCCAAACAGGGGTGTTCCTCCATAGCACATGCATATGCACATATACATCCAAATTCAACACTTCCATAGCAGACATATGTCTTAAGTGACAAAAATAAGAGCACGGCTCAAAGGTGGTCTATCCTGCACTGACCATATCACTTCTGTTTACATCTATGAGGTACCTTTCAATCACCCAACCCTCACACTGCTAGGATTGTGGCTGGCAAAGCTCGGAATAGGTTGCAAAGCCTGAAGCAGCAAAATTAGAAATATCCCAGCTATTAGGTTTGGTTAGATCTTGATAACACTTCTATGCTTTACAGTTCACAAAGACTACAGGTCACATTTCCTATTCATACAGTTTGAGCTATGGGTAAATATTATAGGGACTGATAAAGGCTGTGACTAGGCTTTTTAGTTCTCTCTGCTGCCCTGGGGAAAAGAATTTTAAAAGTGAGAGAAAAATATGTAGTCCTGGAACTTTTTTTTGGCTGTTGAGGATGCAGCTGAGCAAGTGTTAACACCATCCTGGACCTGGGTTCTGCTCTGGAGCCATAACAGTGTTTGTATGTGAGTGCAACTTTTCGCTGTTGTTGATGATGAGATTATTATTCTAATCTGACAGGTTCTGATGGATAGCTGAGAAAACACCCAAATCACCCCCAAGACTTGAATGGAAACCAATCATCAAAAACTCATCAAAAATCATCAACAGCAGTTTATTTGGCAAGATGCAAAGTGAGTAATGTGGCTTTAGAAATACAATATTAATAAAAAAAGAGCAATCCACACAACCATCACAACCATGTGTGCCTAAATAGCTGTATACACTTACAAGATTAATGAAAACTGCTGCTATAAGATTGTATTCCCTATGCAAATATAAGAAAAAATACATGGCCATAAGTACAATTTCCAGATTTTTAATTAAAAGCTGTTAAATGTTTTTTTAGCCCTATCAGTGAGGTTTCTTAGGTTATTTCAAAATAACACTTAATAACTTAAAACTCTGCATGTTTCTGGGAACTGCATACAGATCCACGGAGCTTCTGTGTGTCTGCCTGTGAGAGCTTGTATTTTTCCTCTCCATTCCCACCAGAACTGAATGGTGGTGCAGTGTGTGTTTCCGCATCAGAGGATACAACTGAGGCACCCATTCAGACTGGACTGAATAATAAACACATTCCATAAAAGGTCATTCCAGTTCAGCCCAAACTAGCCCGCTGTCATCCCAGAGCTAGTATCATTCACAAAGGTCAGCCAAACACCCAACAACCTGCCAGGCTATTATGGAGTTGCACATGAGTGCTTGTCATCTACATTCTGACATTCCTGTGATACTATCACTGAAACATTCATTTATCCCTCTCCATACAGCTTCTAAGAAAAATAGATGGGAGAAGGAAGACATCTAACCACAGCACAAAGCAGGTAATAACTGAAAATGTTCCTGAGACAGGTAAACTTAAGCATCCTTTGGAAGGTTCCACAGATAAAAAAAAAGTCACTTCACAGATATGCGCTATAAACAACAAAAATCCTGTCGTAATCTGTACCATCAGCAGCAAACATGTTCAAGTTAATTAACCTGACAATCAAACACTTTTCAACTCAAAGATAAAGTTCTTAAACTGTGAAGATATCTTTTATACCTTTTGCAAGTAAAATACCAGACTGAAAAAGTGTCACAGTTATTTATGAGAAGAGACAGGTGAAAAATTGACTTCTCAAAAAGGTCATGAACCACAGGCACTTGCAACTGTGTTCACAATTAGTATAGTTTTGCAGTAAAATTTCACAACAGTTCTAACAAAGCAGGATGTTCCTTCCCTTACTTTCTAGATTTCTGCCAAGTTTCAAACTGAAAATAAACCCCATGAATTATGTTTTACTATAGAAAACAATGAAGTTGACAAAAGGACACACCTATCATTACAGATTACAGGAGAAAACTTGATACTTCACAAGTAACTCTTACTAGAAAAATACAATTTACCAAAATGTCCAGCCTGGTATAAAAATACTGACCTTATTTAATTACTCTGTGATAATGAGAAGTTAAGCCTTTTTATATTCTGAATTGTTTCATCTCCACTATTAAAGAAAACTGCATTTTTAAATACTTTGTATAAAGAAGTACAGAAAAAACAGACTTCTGAGCCTGATGACAACTTTACCACAGAACAGATAAGCTTCGGAATTAAAAGGAAAATTCAAGCAAATCCTTTGTATTCCTACCAGGATGAAGGAACAGCTCATGTCCTGAAGAAGGTCGGCTTCCTGAGCCAGGAGGTTTTGTGTGCTCAATCATGCTGTGCCGAGCAGGTGGTGGCGGTGGTGGTAGTGACGGGGGTGAGCTATCAAGTGCATCTTCACCTGCATTAAAAAAAAAATAGTTAGATAAGCAAAACTTCATTAAGAACTGTAGAATAAAGAGTGAAGCTTAAAATTTATTTTTCTCTGGCTGCTGAGGCCATTACTCCTAGGGTTCATCTAGCAGTTCAGTGACTCCAGTAATGAAATTATAAACCTGACTCCTACTGTGCACAATCCTCTTCTAAAACATGCTCTGAATGACCTTTTGCAGTGCTCACTTTTCTGGGATGGAAGGAGAGTTTTCTTTTAGTGGCTCAATTGCAAATTGTGTATTATAATGAAAGCGTTCACTGAATATCATTGTAGAATAACAGCTATGTTTCAGTGCCTAAGCAAAAATATTTATATTCAAACACCAGTGCTGACTACATTGAATCTGCTACATTTATACTGTGTATTATCTGTATCTGCTATTCTAAAGCTCTGACCCCCGATATAAACTGGATTTTCTCGGGCTTGGCAAAAGAATGTACCCCTTACACAAAGGTGGTGCAGACAGGACTAGGGCAATTTTTAATATGTTCTTCTGCCTTCAATTCTGTGTACTCTCACAACTCAGGAACACTTGAGGGACCAGAAAAAGTGCAGGAACATGGCAAATGTTCTAAAGGTTTTATGGAATCAGAAAGCTGGATGATGAGACATACACTACAGTCTAACAATTATGCAGCTGAGTTTGTCAGTGAAGGTGCGGGTGGCGGCCAAGCACAGCCCCACTATGTGTGCAGAGCTCACTGACGTTTGTGTAGGAAAACAGAACAGAAATCAGGGTTGGAAAAGATAGCTTTTGGTCATTGTAGGCAGCAGTGAATTTTAAACTGTCTCTTGATAGTGGAAAAAAACAGCAATAAACTTATTAATTTAATTTAGTTTTATTTGACTTAAATGCCACCTCTCTGGCATTCTTCTTTGTATTTGATAACGGAAATGGAATTATTTAAACTACAATAGGAAAAGCCCTCCACTCTTGCATTAAATTGCAACGCTCAAACTTCATATTAAGGGACAAAAAATTGTAATTTATTTTAGGGGAAATGGTTTTGCTTTTCCTTATAGCTTGAATACAGATTGAGTATGCCTTTTCATCTGTCTTCCATGAGGGCTTACAGACAGATACTACTGACACAAATACTGACTTATAGCTGTAATATTTAGCCCACAGCTTGTTTGGTACTCTCAACATACTCAACATTGGTGGTTTTTCAATAAACATGGCATTTGGTTCATCTAGGCAATATTAACCACTAAATGTAATCAGCAAGAAGTCTGCAACCTAAAGGGGGCACCAGAAGATCATAATCGGAGGGTGTCCTGTTGAGCAAAGAGCTGTGTTTTGGGTTGTCTCTGGGAGGAGGTCGAGCAGGTGGCAAAGGTACCGGAACAGTAGGTGCATCATAGACATCTCCTGAATGACACAATCACAAGAAGTGAATGTTTTCTTGCTGTACCCCTAGAACAGCAGAGTAAATTTTCTTGCTAAACAGTGAAAAATAAAAACCTACCCAACTCTGGATGTTTTGGTTTCTTCATCTCAGAAGTAGCACTGTGTGTCCCATTTGTTACTCCAGCACACTGACCATTCTCACACGCCCTGGAAACAGACATTAAACAGGAAGCAATCAATCAGTTATCCAAGTATTAATTCCCAGAATGACCAAGTACCTGAGCTGGCAGGCCATAATATGGAAACAAACGAAAGACGATAAGCTGCACCAATTTTAAACATTACTTTTTTTTTTTAATTTTTTTTTTTTTACATTGAGAGCAGACACTGGTTAACTGTCAATAAAACTCCTTTGAAGGATTATACTGCTTTCTTGGTGGGATACTGACATGGCTTAAATAACTTACTCAAGACTGCAATGCAAGATAGAGGAAAAACTAACATTAAACATCAGAGCTCAGGTCATTAGTTTATTCACACAGTTAAGTTACAGACTCAATTCCTATTTTGCCTTCCCAGCTGTTGAATTTTCCCTAGCAGAAACATGGTAAAGGGAGATGTGGATTTTGGTAACTACTCATGCCGAAGTACACAGAAAAGTCATTAAACAAAACAACAAAAAAATTCCAAACAGGACAGCACAACACACCATTAGCAAAAACAAATTTCAACTAAACTCTTAGCCAAGCATTAAAATTTAACTAGCCAAAGCAATTTTGCAAGCACCTATTCATTTCTGTATTAAAAAGCTGAGTCTCACCGATACTTTTACCACTTTACTAATTTTTTTTTAAATGGAAGTATATTATGCCCCCAAAATTAAACAACAGTATCAAATTAAATAGGAACATCATCTAAATCAAACAGTACAAAGTTGCCTATAATCTTTGTCAGAAAAATATTGGAGATTTTTGTAAGATTACTCTATTCAAATGCTACAGGGAAGAACATAAAACAAAAGCCTTTTCATAAGATTAAATATTGTTTTAATAAAGGTGAAACTGAGAAATAACTCATGTCATTGGAACTGTGGACCCCGCACATGCAGAAAGAAGCAGAAAGTTTCTTTGGAAAAAGGCCACCATGCTAAACAATTCCAGCTTATAAATAAAAATCCCAACCCACCATGCGTCGTTATTACTAAATACTGGCAAATCTGCTAGAGCTATATACAGATCTTGGGGTTTTACCAATAGTATGAACATTAATAAAACTATCAGCTTTGGCCATATGGAAAGGAGGGATGAATAAAGGTCTGGAATGATTTAAAATATATAAACAGGAAAAAGGAAGTGAAATTGTGTTTGTCGTCCCAAGAGTTATAACTAGGAGTAACAAAATCAATGTAAGAGTAATTACAAGACTTAAAAAACCAAACCAAAACAAGAAAACTAATGGTAAGAGCTGTTTTGTTATGAATTAATTTCCCCAGGGAAGTGGCAGAGGAAGTGTTGCTTCTATCTTTGCAATTAGATTGGTTCAATCTCTCAAATGCAGAGGATGCAACAGTTCCTTTGACTCCAGTATACACACTAAATAACTAAGAGTACTTTCTACTTTAATTGGAATCTATTCTGCATTTTCAATAATCTAACCAGCCACAGGCACTAAGATAACATGGCACCACTTCAGAATTCTTCAGGTCATAATGAGCCCAGGTAAGGATCAGTTTACAAGTCATGCTGAAATACCTCTTTACATCAACAGCAAACAACAGAAAAAACGACAGCAAATGAGTACTAACAAGGAAGCCTTCTGTCCTTTTCCTTTTGGAAAAAGCTTTATTAGGAAAAGATAGTGAATGTAAAAACGTATCATTCTTCTAACAGAAGTCTAACTAGTAATGCTGAAGTTCTTTCCCTGCAGTTCTTGTTGCTGAACTTGCCCTGTACCTGGGAAGAGATGATCAGCTGTAACAAACCAGATAATTAACTGATCTGCCAGAAAATAAGACTGAGAATACTTTTTTTTTTAATTGTTCTTGCAATATTTTTTAGCATTGTCACATCTACTGGTAAAAGAGCAAAAAGTCTTAAAGTCAATACAAGTTTGGGGGTAGGATGGAAGGATGACACAGATCCTAAATTATAAAACATCCAGAATAAATTTTAGAGTTTTCAGTAAACTAAAGAACCTACAAGTACTATCCAAGAACTGAGGAAGCAATACTTAAAGAGATAAGATGACGCCGGGGGGCAGAACTGAAAGGTGCTAAAAATTTATGACAGCTAAAAAAAATTAATCAAAATTTTTGTTAACAGTTTTGCTAAACAATACTGGAAGTTAAGCTTTTATTGACTCTCCCTTTAATCTCTCTGAGATTAAAAGAAGTGCATTAAAAGAATACAGCATCAACCGGCATCAAGATTCTTTTTGAAAACTTTATCTCAGCTTTCACATCTAAGCAGTGACATTAGCTAAAAGGAGACATTTTAAGTATATGTAACATCATATATTTTCATACATAAATAATCAATAGGATTTTCTTTTGTTTGTTTGTCTGTTTTGTAATGGTTTGTTTCAAGTTAAAATTCTTATCAGAATATAAAAAAGAAGAGTTGGTAGTTTTAATCATAGAGCAACCTGAATGGCAAACTGAGGTACTTTCTCTGTAGCAAGTCCTGGATTAATGCCAAAACACCCACCATAAGCACAAGACCAAGTACACTAGCTAAAAATTAAACTAAAAAAAAAAAAACCAAAAAAACCCACACACTTTAAAATCAGTTTTCCACCTACAGCCTCTATTAATAATTCTAATGGCCAGGTGAAATCCTGTACCAGCCACTTTAAAGCACTCAGCTCTTTTTTTTTTCTGTAAAATAAGAACACTGGAAAAAAGAGAAGTTTCTAGTTTTCCATCTGGTTTTCTCAAGAATCTTTCAGGGTGCATCTAGATATTAGCATTTTAGTCCAGGTCACGAGTATGAATTGAAACAGATGCCCACAAGTCATCCCCACTTACAGCAGCACTCTGCTTTACATTGCAGAGAGGTACCAGAGCATACAGACTCAACTGCTTCTGGATGATGTTAACTCAAAAGATGTTCTGCAGGAGCTCAACCAATGTGCCAAAGGGTACTCCAGCCACAGGAACATGTTAGGGTTAGTACGAATCCAAAACTACTCAAAACAGAGTGTGGACATGGGGTCCTTGGAGTCAATTAGTCCCCTCTATAGACCCACTCCTATTGCATCACATTCGTTACTAACCTATACATAGCCCTCAGAAGCTGCTGAACCAAGGTAATCTGTCCACATACTGCTCTCTTTGGTTTCAGACTTTCTGTCTATATAACTCTAGTGATGCAAGCAACTCAGCCTCTGTTACACTTTGCATGGTACAGAAAGGCAAGGCCATGCAGAAGCACAACATACTCACAAAAAAATCACATAGGTAAAAAGGATTAGGATCCTGGGTTTTTTTTTTTGTCTTCACATTTTTTGCTTGGCCAACATTGAGAGTTTTATTCATCATGAATTTTTTTTTAAGTCTCATAGGGTAGACACGAATTTAAGTACTCAAACCATAAAGCTCAGACAACTGTGTAATATTCACACCTATGCAGTGAAGGCTCTATCAGCATTTCTAAGGAAGACCTGGATGCAAGGAACGATCAGAGAATGACCTTTTTTCCACCTGTTCTACATTTCTGATTAAAGAGATATGAAAATTGTAATTGGCTACTTTGGGATGAGTGACATGTTGAGTTTTATTGATGGTGGGTCCTTGACACCACATTCTGACAGAAAGAGGAGAAAATGGCAATATGTCACTGAATTCTTTTAATAGAACAGTCTGAACTTTTTAGATCAATACTTGATTTTAATATCACAGTTTTGAGCTACAAGGCTAGTCAAGAATTGGCCCTTCTTTCCCCCAAGAGTTATTCTTGTAATTCCAGACATTCAGACTTTTTTTAATGGGCCAAAGACCACAAAGTTTACCAGGAATGACCCAGCCTTCAGTTGCCATGTCCCTTGGTTCCAAGTCTCCTTCATTCATAACTGTGAGAGTTTGGAGATGTTATTTTCAAACACATTTTAAGCAAAAGAGATACATTCCATCTAAATTTAAAAAAAGTTCTCCTCCTGAGAAGCACAAAGAAAATGTACTGTAAAACAGGCTCAAAAAGCCAAAAAAGACATAGTACATATGGGACAAAAAAAGAATAAGAGTATGTACGTACAGCTGCCAATTCACATTTTTTTCAGTACTGTGTTGCTTCTTAAAATGAATTTTGCAAATGTGAAAGTTTAAGACTTTAAAAACTGACTTTGGGAATTTCAGTCACACAGTGCTCCTAGAAATTAAAATTTGAGGAGTTGTGAGGGTTGAATCTTCTGGTCAGTTCTGAAAACCTCAACCTAAGAGAAAGAAGGATCAACTGCAGAAATGCTATTCCAAAGCAAAAAACACCCAGCTCTGACACAACAAAAATACAATAAAGTGAACTTCAGAGATTTATGACTGTGATGGTGGTCAAACGAAACAGAGGCATAAGTAATCTAAGCTTGAAAAGATAAGACATTTTAAAAGGGCGGGGAAGCTTAACCATCATAAATGTTGAGACCAATTAAATTTTGGGAAAAGCAGAGTTTTTGTAACTAAGTTGCCTTCAAGGCTGCTAAATGACCTTACCGAGCAAGAGGTTTTATGTTGTGACTATGAGATGGTTGTGAGCTTAGTATTACAGGATGTGAAGAAGGAACTTTATATTCATCATCAACATCTGTGTGATCCCTTGATTTATCAGACAGAGAATTTCCTGAAGGAACAGGGCACCTAAGGAGACGAGAAAAAGATCAGTTTTGCTTTAACTGTTACATAATTGACCTCAGTATAACACAGAAAATACTCTTCTTTAGCCTAAACATCCTTAATACACCTTTGCTACATAAAAGGTAACAAAACCACCACGTTAAACTAAAACTTGTAAGGTTACTGGCTTTTTTGTCACTGAGAATGCATAGAGAAAAGGGCAGCTGACCATCGAGGAGTTAAACAGCTACTTCAAGCAACTACAACATAGCAAAGAATTGCAAAGAATTAAGAGTACTAAATAGGCACCTACAATGTTTAACCTGCTTGCACCTATCAAAGAACTTAAACAGAAGTTAATTCAGGGCAAATGGTATTTAGCAGGGCTCAGTCAGGCAGCGGACATTCAACTTTTCAGTGAAGTCTTGTTCCAGTCATAACATTATTGAACACACAGAATTTGCCTGTATTTTAAATTATTTTTACTTCAAACAATAATTCTCTTTAATTGCCCTCCCAGACAGTGATTTACATCACTTCTTGAAAGTAGTGGAAGTGCAGGAAAGAGGCAGACTTTACAATCTGCATTTACAGGTAACAAGTTCCATCACGGAGGCTGCTGCTGGATATGAGATTTCTTTTAAAACAGAAAACTGACTCCTACTGTCTGGTTTTCATATGTTAAATGACGGGCAAAAATTTCATTTTAGTGCACAGTCTGGGGAAAGTAATTTTCTTAGATATTAACAAACTCATATCTTTTGGCCTTCATAAAATACAACTAGCTAGTTTATAGGTCTAGCAATCAACATCATCTACGCTTTTATACATAGAGCTCCTCTGATTATAGCAATTCCTCCAATACATTAAGACAAATAAACTCACAAAACATCCGGAATACAAAAGCTTACATTAAGGACTGAATTCAACTTCAGCTTGATCATACATGAAAATCACAAACAGAAGTTTGATTCTTGAACTAGCTGAACATGAAGAGCAATAAGTGTATAACCTAAAAAAATAATCTGGATTTTTATCATCTGGATTTGCTACATTATGCAGCAAATAGCATCTTTGTTCTTTGCCACAAAAAAGCCAACAGCTGGAGGACCTTGAATAAAGACCCGCAACGCATCCACAGCCATTTTACTTTGTGGCTTGAAAGTACGCCTAATGGCTCCTGAGCCAAACTACATGCTACCCGACACGATACATCTACTTCACATACCGTTTAGGGAAGTTCTTAAGGACTACAAGGAAATATGAGAAGGGAGTGGACATATTTTCTCTCCCTGTGGTCTAATTAGTTTGATTTTATCACAAGGGCAAGAGCTGAAATGACAGCCCAGGCCTATCTCCTCATTTTTTCAACACAAGCAGCACCTGACCCACACAGCATGCTTCCTCACAGAAGAAGAAAAGATATGTCTGTCACTATCTACTGTAGGTGATGCCACATGACTTCAGAACATCCAAGTACTCTGAACAACAACAAATAACTAACTACCATGAGTACTAGCTAGTCACTACATGAGTAAATAAATAAAGAGGGAAAGAAAAAGAACAGAGAAAAAAGGGGGCAGATGTGCTGCTTTTGTTCTCATGTATTCAAAGTCTAGAGCTCCCTAGATACTTGTAACTTCTCAGACCCTCGTTCCTTCAATCAGTAATATACTTTTGACTTCAGAAACAAGCTCATGAAAGATGGGATTCCAACTTCTTTTGCAAAGATATATTAGCCAAAGATAAAGGGAAAGCAGATGTACAGCACTGAACTGCAAACCCTATATTGCAGTTTTCAACCACCTTCTGTAGCGGGAGCAAGATTTCACACAGAAATGATGAATGGACAACAGGTTTCTGTCACTGCTGTATGGCCATTTGAAGAACAGAAGGCAAAAAACTACCACGTTGACAAGAACTCTGTAGCATTCTTAGGTCAACAGTTGAAAGGACCAGGTAGAATAAATTTTCTCATTTCTGTGGAAATGCCATCGTTCTTACATGGTAATGCAGCACGTTCTGGAGATGTTATATATGTATACATAAGCCTGTGTTTTTTGAAGATGACCACAAATTGGATTGCTGGCTTCTGCAGATAGCAATGTTTGAAATACTAGTATCTAGACCAGAAATGTCCAATACTGACCAATACCGAATGTCCAATACTGACCAAACCAGGCTGGTAGTATTGTTTGAAGTTCTCTTCAAAGGCTGTTACTGGGGAAAAAAACAACCAAAAACCTCCTCCTCTGAAGATCCTATCTGAAGCTGGTTATAGGAGACATTTTGATTCCTAGTATACTGTGAATTAATTTTTTTTTTTTAAATTTGACAGAGTAAAACTGAGAGCGTGGTTATCACCTGAACTATGTACAGCATTATGTATTAGAGAGACATGGATTTGACAGCTGGACCACATGGTGGATAAGGAATTGGCTGGATGGTTGCACCCAAAGAGTTGAGGTCAGTGGCTCAATATCCAAGTGGAGACTGGTGACAAGTGGTGTTCCTCAGGGGTCAGAACTGGGACTGGTGTTAAGTTGAACATCTTTGTGGGAGACATGGACAATGGGATTGAGTGCACCCTAAGCAAGTCTACTGACACCAAGCTGTGTGGTGCAGTCAACAGGCTGGAGGGAAGGGATGCCATCCAGAGGGACCCTGACAGGCTTGAGAAGTGGGTCCATGCAAACCTCCTGAAGTTCAAGGAGGCCAAGTGCAAGGTCCTGCACTTGGGTTGGGGCAAACCCAAGCACAAATACAGGCTGGGCAGAGAATGGATTGAGCCCTGAAGAGAAGGATTTGGGGGTGCTGGTAGATGAGAAGCTCAACGTGAGCTGGCAATATGCACTTGCAGCCCAGAAAGCCATCCATGTCCTGGGGTGCACCAAAAGAAGCGTGACCAGCAAATCGAGGGAGGTGATCCTCCCCCTCTGCTCCACAATCATGAGACTCCACCTGGAGTACTGTGTCCAGCTCTGGAGTCCTCAGCCCAAAAAGGACATGGACCTGTTAGAGTGAGTCCAGAGAAGGGCTGGAGCACCTCCTGTATGAGGCCAGGTTGAGATAGTTGGGGTTGTTTAGCCTGGAGAAGAGAAAGCTGATCTAGTGGAACATGTGCCTGCCCATGGCAGGGAGGTCGGAACTAGATGATCTTTAAGGTCCCTTCCAACCCAAACCGTTCTATGACTCCATGATTATAATAGCTGGTCTTATCAGCTTCCTGATAAAAACAGTTCTCTGAGAAACTGAAGGATTTACTTACTGACAATTTACAAACCAAATAAATTTGGTATACAAGAAATACAAGAAAAGCTTTCCCTTCTTCACTTAGTTCATGCTCCTGGTTTATTTTGGTTTTTTAATTTATTCAGTGGATACAAGAACTTTTGTTATAACAAAGCTATACCTTTACTCACAGGATATGAGTGCATATACACACACCAAAATCAATTTCCCAACCTTACTGCAGTACTGAGAAATTGTTACTGGTTTGGAGCTATTAAGTTCCTAGTGTCCTGCTTCTGAATACTGTGTAGCCTTTGACAAGTCCTTCACACTAATAAAGTCTCTTTCCCTACTTTTAAAGTAAGGAAAAATATTTGCCAGGTTGTAAATATTATTATGTGATTAATATTTGAAAGGTGCTTTTGATTTGTAAAGCAGGAGAAGAGTAAGAGTACTAAATTATCACTAACACGACCTCCATTAGGGTCTTGAAATTGTCCTATGCTTACATTTATTAATGTTTCAGAATTCATATTTAGAAAAAAATCATATTGCTCTTCTAATTTACTCCAGCTGTAATGATTACAGAAATTTCTTCAACTTGTTTTATTAATTTCTGTTGTTCTAAGACTAACTCTATCGTTCTACACAAACCCAGCTAGATAAATAGACAAATATTTTACAGTTTTTGTAACTAAACAGGTGAACATTGTTATTATAAGTGAAGACACGAAAAACTTCATTACTCTTAGATCTTTAGACGATTTGTGTACAGAGGAATACAAAACTGACCAGTACATTGTATTTATATATTCTCTAGTTCTCCTTCTTCCTACTCCTTAAGTGGAAATATTTTAAAATTGAAAGTCAGAATTACATTCTGGTAAGTGATGAATTTGTATTTTCTGGTTTGTTGAAAAGAAGGCTAGATGTCAATCAATCTCTCTTATCCTACTGAGCACCAAGGGACAAAGGCAAAAGAGGAAAAGACGTGAGAATTCATTTTTGTTGAGCTACTTTAATGTCCTGCTTAACCTTAAACAGAACTCCAGGGAAACCAACATCTCATGCTTACTTAGAAACATTTCAGGGAAAGGTTCCCCCTTCCATTACTTACTGGTAAACTGATTCACAGAACTTACAACACTATGAACTTGCAGTCCATGTATTTCAGTCTGGATCAGGACTGTGTTTTTGATATGAATGCCATTAATCTCCCCACTTACCGTGCTTTGATTTGCACTGAGGAGTGCACAACTTGAATACTTTTCTGATAAAACTAAAATACATGATACACTCCAAGTGTGCCCTTACTATGTTCTGATTGCTAAAGACTGTTCACATTCATGGGACAAGACTACAGCTAGTTGAACTGCTGCTCTATAACACGTACGGTACAGACGTCAGGTCCCTACTATCAGCTCTTCTGTCCCATGCAGGGTACTATCTGCTAGTGCAGACAAAAGCTTTAATCTTGTAAGGCCTCAGGCAAACTGTTTCAGCAAAACAAGTGTTAATCTATATGGACCACGTCAACACTTGTCAACTGCCCTTGAGTGCGCTCTACACTTAAAACCAAAGTGTATACAAAGCAGTTCACCGTAATTCATAGAGGAGCACACAATTTTACATCTGTCACAGTGTAAGCCTGCAATGCACTGAGAATTACCACAGAACAAACTCACTGGTCTGTTGTGCTGTGAGCTAAGGGCACTTTGTGTCCTCCAGAGCATCATCCCTCAGATGTCTAGAACCTGCATGTCAGCAGTGCTCCTTCTGACACCACTGGAGAAGTGCCATGCCAAAGGCTGATTTCAAGGGAACCAGGATTTCCAAGTCACAGTTGCCTTTAGTGGAACTATGATTTCACCTTCGAAGTTTCTTAGCAAGATAGCAAGCAGAGTAAACACATTACAGTGCTATTTTTTTTTACCTCAAAGCAACTAGATATTCATAATATATTTATAGACTACAAAAGGTACTTGAAATCGGGTGTCTCATCACATACTCAAAAATAGATGCTCTCTCACACAACATCACGGTGGTATAAAGCACTTCTGAGATAAAGAGGCTGATTTTTTATTGATGTTGCAAAATGAGACCTACTCACAGGAATAAAACAAACACTATTTAACTTGAAATTAAGTTTGGGGGAAGAACAGTTCTGTATCTTTGACATAAAGAATAAAATAGTAATTTGATCAAAGCTGCTAAAAATAATCTGACATAACTGCAGCAGTCCAATAAAAGAACAGTTTTAACATGTAGGGTCAGCGACATAGCAGCTGAGTGGAAACTAAAAAATCAGATGCTTGGTTAACATGAGTCCAATAATTCATCATTAAAGTATGGTTAATAACAGTTAATTTTGTAAAACTAAGCACTGTTTACAGAAAAAAAAGACGCCAGTGCTTTTCCATTGAGTAATTTAGTAAAGAAAAGAGGTCATATTTGTAATTTCTTATTCAATAAAAACTGATCAAACAAGTTAAGTAGGGATATTTTAGAATTGTGAAGTTTCGACTAAGGGTCATTTTTGCCTCCTCATTATTTAGACTAAGACATTTCATTCATCGTCAATGTATCCTTTTGTCAAACCTTTGACATTACAGACTTATGATAATAACTAGAAAAAATAAAATGCCTTGCAGCTGTATGAAACAAACTAGCTCTCAAGCTACAATTCTGCAGAGATTAGAAAGTAGAAATAACAAAAACTTGCACCAAATTGATCGCAGTAGCACAGTTGTGGAAAGCAAGAGTATTTTGTTCAACATATTTATGAGTGCTTAGTGTAGTCAACTTAACAGGAGGAAAACTATGCTGTAAAAATATGCTCTCCAACAGCTCAAATTAAATCATGCTAATTATTATTTAGGTTATCTTCTTGAAAACAATTGTTGTGGTTGGTGGAAATATTAAACTTGCCATTTTTGAAGCTTTTTGAAGATTCCTCCCCCCCAACCCCAAGTTTTTCCACCTACCTATTGCCACACACTATTACAGATTATCGGGATATTTTCTAGTGGTAACAAAAACTTAACTTGAAATCAAATTAAAATAGACAGAGTTTCCAGAAACAACATGCAATGATCAAATTTTAACAGCCGTTCCACGTGACATTTTAGTAGTTGTTAATTAGACAATTTGAACTTCTTACCCCTGGGGTTGTATATTGATATTTTTACACTTTAGAAATAAAAATTTAAAATGTGCTGTATATTTTTTAAAAGGCTGACGTACAAAACTAAACCAGAAGTGAAAGTCGATTTACTCCTGAAAAGTTTATGGAGTTTGGTTTCAGCGAATGAAGATTTTCTTTCGGTTGGAATACATCTATTTTCTATTCAGAAGACTTCAGCTAATGAAGATATTTCTCTAAATTCACACACAAAACATGCTAGTTTTGGACTGGCATCACATGGATTTTGTGCCTGTCCACACTGCTACAGTATCATGTGGCATTTCCAATGAACACTATAGTGTATGTACACGCTGTACTTTGATTCTAGGTTACATTTGTTAGAATGTTTTGTTATTTCAACACTGTGAAAAATAAAACCAAGAATCTTCCCCTCTTCAGAATTAAATTTGCTTTAGAATATTAAAGTATTTAGTTTGTCTATCAGAGTTATTGCTTTCTCTTTCTGACTGACAGGCTGTGGAACATCTTGGGGGTTGCATCATATCATGAAAGGAACAGTCAATCCAAGGAGATCAGTCTATAGTAGGTATCCGAGCAGTACTCCTGTGGTACCCTACCTCAATCAGGTTACATCACAACATTCAACTACAAAAATGTCTGGATAATGCTCTGAAATTTGCTTCTGAACTGAAAGCAAACATGGAGAGCTTTGACTCAGCAATAATTCAACCTGAACACATGCTTCTGAATGAAAAAAAATCGTTGCTCTACTGCACCTTCAATTCTAGTGCTTAGGAAGAGAAAAACCAGCATATTAATGAAATGCTGAAATATATTTACCTTTTATATTACCACTAACTGAATAACAATGGAACAAGTGGTGAAACAGTCCAAAATTTCACACCAATGAGAAAATTCTCAGTATTAATAAGTACTGATTGCTCAATTATTTTAACAGCAATAATCACATGGAGTACATTAGAAAGACACTGGTAGGATAACATCAAACTGCAATATACTCCTTTCCTTACAAAAACACAAAACATTTACAAACCACATTATAACACTTCCAAGCTTTCTATTTTAAATATCTTTTGTTTTGTAGAAAATCCTGTGTGATTTAGAGTCCAAAGATAGTTGCTATGTACAGCAACATTTTGGTACCAAATAAACAGCCGTATTACTGGAAGACCAAGAGTAGTCTGCAACTTGAAAAGACAAAATTTCCCAAACCATATTCTGGAACTCAGGGAGGTTGACTCCATTTAAAATGGAGTTTGTTTTTTAGCCACAACAAAGAAAAGATACTAGTGTGAACCCTGGCAAGATCTGCCACAATTCATTCTCTCTTCCTATAAAAATGTAGTATGTTCAATTAACATTACAACTGATCCCACTTAATCAATACAATTTACATTTCCTTTGTAAAGCCACATTAAAGTTAATGGAAAATGTATCACCAAGTTATATTATTTCATTTTATTTAATTCTTTTTCTCCCATTTTTCTTTTAGCACCAGAGAATCAGTGCTATTATATAACATTAACTAACACATTTCTTTTACAAATAAACTTACTTTATACTAGGGATGATGGAGGCAGCTGGAAGAGGGGGTGAAAGCCGTGGAGGGACATCATATTCTTCATTTATGAGATGACCATTCAAAAAGACCTAAAAATCACACAAATGCTACAATGGGTCTCTCTTCCCATTCATTATCATGGATGTTCATCAACCAGGTATTACAAAATAGACTTTGAGAAGATCATGAGTAAAGGCTTTCCCAGGAGTTGACACTACAGAGCTGTTACCTGATGTGAGTCTTTCATACCTGTTTCAGCACACCCTATTTGGGAGCTGTAGAACACATTAGCCTAAAACT
>WKFP01014908.1:153146-193744 GCA_011057875.1 Pterocles orientalis | reverse complement strand
AAATATGCTCTCCAACAGCTCAAATTAAATCATGCTAATTATTATTTAGGTTATCTTCTTGAAAACAATTGTTGTGGTTGGTGGAAATATTAAACTTGCCATTTTTGAAGCTTTTTGAAGATTCCTCCCCCCCAACCCCAAGTTTTTCCACCTACCTATTGCCACACACTATTACAGATTATCGGGATATTTTCTAGTGGTAACAAAAACTTAACTTGAAATCAAATTAAAATAGACAGAGTTTCCAGAAACAACATGCAATGATCAAATTTTAACAGCCGTTCCACGTGACATTTTAGTAGTTGTTAATTAGACAATTTGAACTTCTTACCCCTGGGGTTATATATTGATATTTTTACACTTTAGAAATAAAAATTTTAAATGTGCTGTATATTTTTTAAAAGGCTGACGTACAAAACTAAACCAGAAGTGAAAGTCAATTTACTCCTGAAAAGTTTATGGAGTTTGGTTTCAGCGAATGAAGATTTTCTTTCGGTTGGAATACATCTATTTTCTATTCAGAAGACTTCAGCTAATGAAGATATTTCTCTAAATTCACACAACAAAGAAAAGATACTAGTGTGAACCCTGGCAAGATCTGCCACAATTCATTCTCTCTTCCTATAAAAATGTAGTATGTTCAATTAACATTACAACTGATCCCACTTAATCAATACAATTTACATTTCCTTTGTAAAGCCACATTAAAGTTAATGGAAAATGTATCACCAAGTTATATTATTTCATTTTATTTAATTCTTTTTCTCCCATTTTTCTTTTAGCACCAGAGAATCAGTGCTATTATATAACATTAACTAACACATTTCTTTTACAAATAAACTTACTTTATACTAGGGATGATGGAGGCAGCTGGAAGAGGGGGTGAAAGCCGTGGAGGGACATCATATTCTTCATTTATGAGATGACCATTCAAAAAGACCTAAAAATCACACAAATGCTACAATGGGTCTCTCTTCCCATTCATTATCATGGATGTTCATCAACCAGGTATTACAAAATAGACTTTGAGAAGATCATGAGTAAAGGCTTTCCCAGGAGTTGACACTACAGAGCTGTTACCTGATGTGAGTCTTTCATACCTGTTTCAGCACACCCTATTTGGGAGCTGTAGAACACATTAGCCTAAAACTCTACCAAAAGAGGAAGCTCCACACCATGGTTACTAGATGGACTACTCAGTTACAGCTGAAGTGCTTGGGGGAAATTTCAGATTTCAAGACTGCAGACCGATCAAAGCGAGAGAAGTACAGTGGGAAAACAACAGGTACAGCATGCTAAACATAGTAAGGTTTTTCTAAAACTCAGTGATACAGTGCCTGCCAAAATCCACCCCTATCCACAGGATTATCTTCCCAATTCTTGTTTTTTCCCAACAGCAAAAAAGATTATATTACAATTGATACATGAATCAGGGATGAAAATTCATTAAATGTTTCCCTTGTGAACATGCATACAGCCTGAAACGATAATTCAGAGTTGTCAGTTACTCCATTTAGCCAAATGGCTTCGATCTCTAACCTGAAGACAACAGTTCAACCGACATTTGGTTAAAAAAACCCACATATGTAACTTCTCCAGACTACAATGGCACTTCTGCACTGAGTCATTATTCTGATTTGAGAAGCATTCATTCCACAAGCTTCAATACTGCAGCAGACCACAACTGGAATGTTATATGAAGGCATAAACCAAGTATCCTCTTAAAACCAGATAGTATTTTAAACAATAGTCTAGAGGTAAGTAAAATTTTGGTGTTTTGCCTCAATGCTGATAAAAGGACATTCTGATTATATATCATGGACTTCTTAAGTGCCTTTGATCATATGTCAATGTTCTTTACCAATACTAATTGAATTTCATTAACATACTTTCAAAATAACCAAAACATCCATATATTTTCTTTAAATGGAGATAGAAAGGTTATATAGCTTGTGACCCTGAGAAAAGCAAATGATTTGATCTCTTTTCAGACCTAAGCATCCCCAACTGTCTTGCAAGTTGTCTGAAGCTGCATAGTGCCAGAACTATTACTTCTACACTCTCCTCACCATGTATCTTCAATTAACATATAGTAACAATCCTTCTATTTTTTTTGATAGAAGAAATACCATAGTTAAAGACATACAATGCCATTCATTGCAAGAAAGGACAAGAAAACATACTTCTGTAGGTGACAAGCAGATGTCCCCTAGCCAAACCAAGGTAGACAATCAGTAAAAAGGTTGCAAGTGACAACTCTGAACACCCTCAGCACTGACAATGGATTTTTGGGCATTACACTGGACGTTTGTCCAACAGATGTCAAAAGCTGCTATGGGCAAATTCCAATGATGTACAACTCTAGCAGCTGGAGTTCTGATTTAAGTACAAAGGAGGAAAAATTCAGCTAAAGATATGTGTATTACTGTAAACAATTGACTAAGAAAAAGAGAATTGCAATGCTAATTATCATTAATAAGGTTTAGAGTATTGATTATAATACCAAGTCAAACAATGCAATACTGGGGTTGTCCCACTAAGCACTTTCAAGGATGTCGCCCATATAGCCAGTGGTAAAGATACAACAAATGATTCTACATTTAGCTTGGCTTTGGATGTACTTGTTTACTCTTTCTTAGGGTCAAGGCAGATTAGATCTTCTCCATTAGAGTATACTGAACATCATGACTAATTTAATGCTATTTTGAAAATAATGTTTTACTGATGAACAACACAACTGACCTTTAAAATATTTAGCTTTTTGTGTAAATGCACGTAACATATCTGATAATTTAAGTATGCTTGTATGCATCATCTATACATATTGCATACATTACAGATTGAAGAGGTTACCAAGTCCTTACCTCACCTATGACAGAGGTAACTGGAACATCTACTATTCCATCAGCAAATGCATATAAAATTTTGGTGTAAGACACTTTCAAAGTGGACCTGAGATGCTATATAACCATACTACAGCATATAGGGCTATCTTATTATTATGCACCAACTGTACGGATAACTTGCTAAAAGAACATAGCAAATCTAGAATTTTCTCTCCAAGCAATTTTTGAAGGTTTCATGTTAAAATTGTAACTTATACCTCCATATATTGTTGCTTTACAAATTACAGTATTTAACTATTTATTTATGACCAGCTTAGTATTAAGTATCAACAGGAAAGACTTGGAAACAGCAGATCAACACTGACCAATATAAACAGTACTTTAGTCAATGCAAGACAATGTTGCAGTAGGGTATCAAATTAGGATCCAACACATTCAGCTCATTTCATACCTTGGCACCTTCTGCAGGCAGCTCGTGACGTCTATGTTTCCTCATAAATCCTGGATCAGAACTTACGCGGTTGTGCCTTCCATTTATGTTTGAAATTGCAGTCAGTCCTGGTTTGGGAGAAGTATCACTCCCTATTCGACATCCTACTAACTGACTCGTCCCAAACACATCTCTGGGACACCAGCCTTCAAGGGGCATCGGCTGATCTCTGGAAGGCACGCTTTCCGGATGATGCAGGTGTCTGCTTATCCTGTTGTCTGGTGGAATTGGAGGGGGTCTCTCTGGTGGGGGCGGCGGAGGATCACGCAAGGGAGGTGGTGGTGCTGGCAAAGGTTTGTCTTGTTTCCTTACCATACAAGGAGAAGACTAGGCAACACAGTAAGTAAAAAAAAAAAATTAAAAAAAAATAAAAGCATGCATATTTCTCTCACGATCAGGTATGGCTTTACCATTTCTAACTGAGATACTTTCAAGGCATCACAAGAGTACTCGCCAGTAGGTTAAATGTCAGTCTTGTCCCTGCATTTTGCAGACAACCCGGCCTCTCTTCAGAAAGCCTGCCCCCATTTCTGCTGTTGCATTAGTAACCCAAGGGAGGAGGTAGACAGGAGAAAAGAAAACTGCCTGAGGCAGATTTATCTGACCCATAACTTTTTTCCAGAATCCTTTGTTTTGATCCTTTGAATCACTTATTTAGCTGCCAAAATGAATTCTGAGGGTTGTTTGGAAAAAAGCAAAAAAACAAGTTACCAGGGAGAAAAAACCCCAATAACTTGTACAGGTAGTGGTATAGCTTTTAAGAGCACAAATCTGACAAAACGAAGATTTTTGTTAGTTTAGGAGTGAACAGCATTTTACAAAATAATACTCAGGCCAGGTCTTCACAAAATGTTTTGCTCTTACCACAAGCTACCGTAAGAAATACAAGAAAGATGACTTCCCTCGGAAGGTGTAATTTTAATGGACTCTGGTAATCCTGCATATTATGACCTCTTGAAGAGATGGAGGTCACAGAAGTTTTAAAGTAAGAACAGCAGTTGCTCTTCACTTGACAGACTAACCCGTCATTATTCTTCAAGCATCACCTCAATATGTTACTTAAATTTACAATAGTTATTCTACCTGCAGCTCTACTCATATAAATAGGACAGTATATTAAATGAAGTGTTTAATTCAGATGCTGCTTAAGAAAAATAGTCATTATGGCTAGGTCCAAAATTCTTTGTTATAGCTTATAGTTTTCATTGCAGAAAAAGAGGTTTTTGACTGAAGTAGTAGCCTTGCTAGGACTAAATTGTCTCTTTTTTTTCTTAATATGAATTTTTTAAAGTATGAAATTATTCCTTGTTGCCCTCATTTTAGTTCCCTTTCATCCCCCCCATTTTATTTTTTTTTCAGGAAAAGTTTCAAGGAAAAAAACCAGAATTTTCAAATAATGTCACTGAAAAATGTAAAGCAAAATTAATGCTATATCTAATTTTCAGTTATTTATAAGACAAATTTTGTAATAACATGCTATTGTAAAATTAATTTTTAATGGATGTGCCAAATGTTTAGCATATATCCTCAATGTTTTATAAATTCCTTTGTATAATTTAAAAAGTAATGAAAGAAGTTTAAAGAAACTATTCAAACTTTTATTTTTTCCTTTAAATTTTAAACCACCAGAATCTTAAAGAGGTTGATCTTCAAGCTTGAAATAAAAACCTGACAACATAAATATGGCACTTCATACTGGATTATTAAGATCACACAGGTTTCAAGTCATATTCTGAACTTGAATTTGAATTCTTAATCTAAAAATCAAAACTTAAAATTCCTGCTCTATGCAGCAACCACAACAAAATGATCAACTCATAACAGAGAGCAACAAACACAGTATTTGCACTCATTCATGCTTACCTACCCCCCCAAAAAATAACCTCTTTATTATGATTAGATTCACAGAAAACAGCATACAATTTATTAGCTATAGAGGCATTATTATTTCCCTTGAAACCTGAGTCTTAATATATACCAGTTAAGGCTTTGAAAGCAAGGTATTTGCACATATCCTCCTTGTAAGGATACCGTGGAAATTGAGCATAAATCATCATCAGAACACAACATATAACTTAAATGAGACAATGACTTTAAAATCTAGTTTCAGGAAACTTTAATTTCTATTTATTTTAATTAATCGAGGTTTATTACAGAATTGATCCATTATAACAACGCCTTTAAAATTCTGACCATAAACAAGTGCAATACAACAAGCAGACAAACAGAGGTCACTTTTGACCAACACATGTAGCTGTAAACTTCTGACTATGTAAGGTATTATGCAAAGGGTCAGAAACTCACCAAAGTCAACTGAGGTAGATAAGAGATATAATCAATGTGGATCTAATCTAAAGTTTTTTCTAAGCTACAAGGAATTATTAAACTTCTTTTGGACAGAACAAACTCCTGAAAAAGAACATACACATGGAAAATTTCATAATAGCCTATCTCCCGAAACACAAAAAGCCTCCTCACCTTGAAAACAACCAAATACAATTTCACAATATTCATAAATAAGAAATAATGGTTCAATAAGACTCACCTTTGGTGATCCAGTTGGGCTGGCACATGGTGACCGCGCTACTCCCTTCTGAATAAGATCCAGGCGAGGAGGTACAGGTGGAAGACTAAGATGTGGTATCTGTAGAGGGTCTGGAAGTGGTTTTCTTCTTTGTGCAAGAGGGGAAGATCCCGGGGAAGTCACTGGTGAATTCTGCCTCTCATTGCACTTAAGACACAAAGAAATATCACTAGTATTTACCTGATGGCCAAATATACAACTTCGATTCCATAACTAAAACATTCAATACTTGTCAGGTACTAATAGTCATTTATCATAACAGACACCCTGCTACTCTTAATTAATGGGCAGTATGAGTGCTCAGCTTACGGTTACTGTAAAAAATGTCAACAAGTCATTCTACCTCAAAACTAAGATCCATGTTAACTTGTGATGAAAACAAAAGAACATATATTCCAGTAATTTGTTTAAAAAAAACAAGCAATCATTGCCATACAAAACAGAACAATCACAGACAGAGATTCTACTGTAGTACTGCTACTCTTGAGGATCTTTTTATTCTTAAAGAGGACTCCATCTAAAATTCTATACATGACTTTTAAAAGGCACATGCCTATGATGTTGTCTGTTAACTCAGCATGTTTTCAAATTATACTTCCATAGAAAATGGAATGTATCTTCTGAAAACTTACAAATCAAAATCATCAGCAAGCCAATAGGCAAAGCAGTTATCTCTTTCCTCATTTATTTGATGATTTACAAAAATAATTTTAGGACAACTAAGTTTATCATTTTAGCAAATATTAAACTAATGACACACACACTTAACATCCCCCCCGGTGACAAATGAAGGCTTTTTTTTTTTTCCTTGACTTGTCCTTTCAAATTCATCAGAACCAAAGATTTCAATCCTCAATACAGGATCCACCTACTTTTGCAACTAGTTTTTCATCTGGCTAAGTTTTAACAAACACAGTTTAGCTGTTTGCATTAATCAGCTTAAGGTATTTCTGTGAACCCACTGTATTTGTATCAGTGTACTGTGACCAAACCTGGATGTTTATGCTTTTCTGTGCCTTCCCTGACAGTAGACACGAGTAGGTGGAAGACATGCACACCACGCATCAGCCTTCAGCCACTTGAGCACTGAGGGATTCTCATATTCTCACTACGTAACTTGCCTGTAGAGGCTAACAATCTGCCATCTTCTTAAAGGGAAGCACACAAAATTGCTCACAAAAAATGCACCCATCTCCAAGTTAAATCACTGTGATTAAAACCTTTCCCCTCTCTTCATAAGCTTTTCCTCACCAATGCTATCCATCCTACAGTGATGACAGGGATAGGACCGGGAAGTTCTTTAACAAGGTAAACAAGTAAACAACATTGCCTTTCTTTACATATAGTGACTATGTTAAAGAATCTGAAAACTTCATAAATTCAAAAGGAGATCCAGGAAAAGAATCTAGTATACTGACTCCTTACCCTGTGCAATTCAGCTTAGTTCAATATTTTGTCCTATACAATTAGTATTGCTAGCAAGATTCCTTCAGAAATAGGAGCTACCACAGTATTACTGGATAACACTGCAAGAAAAAAAATGAGACAGAGGAGTGAGGGGGTTTTGAAGAGCTAGAATGATGAGGTTCAATTCCATTGCCAGAATGATTTCTTTTTTTTGTGATATGTAAAGTCTTACCACTTGGTCTGCATGCATAAGCTCAGTGCCACAACGACACATTCAATTTCAAGGGATCGAGCAACTCAAGATTCATGGCTCTTCA
This sequence comes from Pterocles orientalis, assembly GCA_011057875.1. Classification (NCBI taxonomy): domain Eukaryota; kingdom Metazoa; phylum Chordata; class Aves; order Pterocliformes; family Pteroclidae; genus Pterocles; species Pterocles orientalis. The sequence goes on along the minus strand of WKFP01014908.1, from coordinate 186,100 downwards.
GAAGCTTCCCAGTTTCTCCTTTCTATAAAGAAGTGGTCACAACATTCACATTAAATGCCTTGAATACAGTCCTTAAATTGTGTTTCCTTTAATTGGTGAATGTCCCTGACCTTGACTGGAAGTCCATGAGGATAAACACATGAATGATTATGAGGTGCTTAGCCTCTCTGAACTCTATGGGAAGTTGAATAACTAAGCTAGATACATATCTCGCAAGCATGCCTGAGAAACCAGAAGTATAAAATTACTATAAACTGAATGTCAATTCATTTGCCTTAACAGAAAGCATCTATCAGTTAAATAGCATAATAAACACTGCATCATTTAATAGCATGAGTTTTCAAAGTTTAGTTATAACTCCATCAAGCATTCCTAAAAGCCAAGAGCCATGTAATATAATATATTCAGTGCCTTGGCTTCAGCATCAGACAGAAAATGAACTTGCTTCCCAAATTACTTGAAATGGAACCAAATAAGGAGGTGTCTCACTTCCAAAAAGAAACAATTATTGAAAATAAATGAATGTGTTGTAGTAAGCCTTTACATTTTAGATGTTGTACAACATACTATCTCTCAGTCAGCAGGGAATTGCTCCAGAAAAATCTATAAAACAATCTTTCATATATATATATATACACACACACACACATATATATATATATAATAGGAGTTGGAAACAAAGAATAATAGGAAATACTGAATACAGAATACTGGACAGGAAACATTTGTTTGGAATTTAAGATGTTCTAATGGTTGTATCATCACATTAATTAACTCAAACGTCCTGAGAAGGGAAACTGACAGATTCTCGAATATCACACTGTGTAGTTATGTGAATCCACAGCTAAATGAACAGCATTGTAGTGACAGCATTTTAAGATTACCCATCACTGTTTCTCTATGACAACCTCATCTTACACAGTTCCGCTCTACAGAACCACTAGGCAAAACGATACGGTCTTCCCTCACGGGTTCCACTGGTCTCATCCATGTGAGAGTTCTTTTCCCCTGCCATAACAGCAGCACAGCTCCAGCAGAGACAGAAATAATGGAAATATTCATATTTAAAACCCACTGGGGACTGATGTTATTTTCAGATTTATGGAAAGAAGAGGCTGAAAGACACACCTAATACGTAGTAGGCAACAAAAACTAGAATACGAAAATTTATTTAAAAATTCAAGAACAGTAGAATCTAACATGGTTTTAACCCTGTTGAAACAGGAGATGGATTGATGTGATAAACTTCTGGTTACATATATATCAGGTATTTAGCTATCTCTACCCACCATAATCCATGAATGCTAAATCACAACAGCCAAAATGAAATGCAAATTTTTCAAAGTCCTTAGTGCGTGACTTTAAGCTTACATCAATGTCTTGTTTCAGAATAGTAAAATAATCTTTCAGTCCCCTGAACTGCTAATGCCTCCAGCCACAAGGCTATCAGAACATGCTGTCGCCCCAGAGATTTCAAGAAGAGAACTGATGATAGCCAACAGGTTAAAGAATAACTTATGAGGCATGAGAAAAAAAAAAAAAAGGGAAAATAGCTGATTGCAAAATTAGCTTCTCTCACCTGCATGGAAGCTTAATCTATGTCACATCTTGGTGCTGCAGTAAGAGAGGATGATTTGCTGGGAAAAACTGAAAATTATGATTCCTTGTTTAGATCTACTGAAACTAAAAATGAAACAAACAAAATGAAATATTCCACAGCAAGAGATTTTCTTCAACACTCAGTACCAGTTTTCCGTCATATTCCCATTACTATGAGATTGTCAGTGACCAGCTGGAATCCATGGAGCTCCACTTGGAGATGGATGAGGAGCTGCCAGAGAACTTATGGCTCAGGGTTAAAGAGAAGGCAGGGGAAGGAGATGTGGTAGTGGGGGTCTGCTACAGGCCACCTGGCCAGGAAGACTGAGTAGATGGGGCCCTCTATAAACAGACAGCAACAGCTTTGAGTTTGCAAGTCCTTTATGGGGGATTTCAACCACCCCGGTATCTGTTGGCAGGACAACAGGCACCAGAAACTGTAGAGATTCCTGGAATGCATTGATGACAACTTCCTCTTCCAAGTGTTACAGGAACCGACAAGAAAAGGTGCTATGCTGGACTGTGTCCTTACCAACAAGGAGGGGCTGTTGAGTAGTGTGAAGCTTAAGGGCAGCCCTGGCTGCAGTGACTATGATTTCACAGATCCTTAAGGGGTCAAAGAGGGTGCACAGCAAACACACAACTCTGGACTTCAAGAGAACGGACTCCTGGGATGAACAAGGAGCTCCTGGACTTACTCTGGCACAAAAAGAAAATATATAGGGAGTGGAAGCAAGAATGAGTTAGCTAGGAGGCATACAAAGAGGCTGTCCCAGCAGCCGGGGATCAGGTTAGCAAAGCTAAAGCCCAGATAGAATTAAATCTAGCCAGGGACATAAAGGGGAACAAGAACTTCCGCAAGTACACCAGTGATAAAAGGAAGACTAGGGAAGATGTGGGCCCTCTCCAAAAGGAAACTGGAGACCTGTCCATGAGGGATATGGATAAGGTTGAGGTACTCAGTGACTTCTTGCCTCAGTCTTCACTTCCAACAGCTCTGGCTGCGCTGCCCAATTTTCGGAAAGTGAAGGTAAGAACTGGGAGAAGGAAGATCAGGTTTGAGACCATCTAAAGAACCTGAAGGTGCACAAGTCCATGGGACCTGACAAGATCCATCCATGGATCCATCCGTGGGTCCTGAGGGAACTGGCAGATGAAGTTGCCAAGCCAATAACTGTCATATTTGAAAGGTCATGGCAGTCGGGTGAAGTTCCCACAGACTGAAAAAGGGGAAACACAATCCCCAATTTCAAGAAGGGTAAATAAGATGACCCAGGGAACTACAGGCCAGTCAGTCTCACCTTTGTGCCTGGCAAGACCATGGAGCAGATCCTCCTGAAGGCTCTACCAAGGCACATGGAAAATGAAGGAGAGGTGACTGGTAATCAGCGTGACTTCACCAAGGGCAAATCGTGCCTGACAAACCTGGTGTCCTTTTATGATGGAGTTATGGCATCCGTGGACAAAGGAAGAGCAACTGACGTCATCCACCTGGACTTTTGCAAAGTATTTGATACTGTCCCGCACAACATCCTGGTGACCAAATTGGACAAAAATTGATTTGATGGATGGAACATCTGCTGGATAAGGAATTGGCTGGATGGTCACACTCAGAGAGTTGCAGTCAACAGCTCAATGTCTGAATGGAGAGTGGTTATGAGTGGTGTTCCTCAGGAACCAGTACTGGGACTGGTGCTATTTAACATCTTTGTTGGCAACATGGACAGTGGGACCAAGTGCACCCTCAGCAAGTTTGCGGATGACACCAAGCTGTGTGGTGCAGTCAGCACGCTAGAGGGAAGGGATGCCATCCAGACGGACCTTGAGAGGTGGGCTCATGCCAAACTCATGAAGTTCAACAAAGCCAAGTGCAAAGTCCTGCACATGGGTCAAGGCAATCCCAAGCACAAATACAGACTGGGCAGAGAATGGCTTGAGAACAGCCCTAAAGAGAAGGATTTAGGGGTGTCAGTAGATGAAAACCTGAACATGAACCAGCAGTGTGTACTTGCGGCCCAAGAGGCCGACCACATCCTGGGCTGTATCAAGAGAAGCGTGGCCAACAGGTCGAAGGAGGTTATTGTCCCCCTCTACTCTGCTCTCATGAGACCCCACCTGGAGTACTGTGTCCAGTTCTGGGCCCCTCAACGCAAGAAGGACATTGAGCTGTGGGAGTGGGTCCAGTGGAGGGCCACGAAGATGACCAGAGGGCTGGAACACCTCCCCTATGAGGACAGGCTGAGAGTTTTGGGGTTGCTCAGACTGGAGAAGAGAGGGCTCCAGGAGGACCTTATAGCAGCCTTCCAGTACCTGAAGTGGGCATACAGGAAACATGGGGTGGGAACTTTCATAAGGGCATGCAGTGAGGATGAGGGATAATGGATTTAAACCGGAAGAGGGCAGATTTAGATTTAGATAAGGAATAAATTCTTTACTGTGAGGATGGCGAGACATTGGATCTGGTTGCCCAGAGAAGCCGTGGATGCCCCCTCCCTGGAAGTGCTCAAGGCCAGGCTGGATGAGGCTTTGAGCAACCTGGTCTAGTGGGAGGTGTCCCTGCCCATGGCAGGGGGGTTGTACCTAGATGATCTTTAAGGTCCCTTCCAGCCCAAACCATTCTATGATTCTATTAAAACCCCACACTTTTCCTGTCCAACCCCATCCAACCTGTCTAGCTGCATCATCTGACATCTGTTGACAGCCAGGTCAACAAGATGGCTGCACTTGATGTGGATGCCAGGGCACCAACAGATGTACATAACACCTACTCTTTTTGGCAGACTCCTGCAGGACAAAGATATTTTCAGTTTTTCTGTTTGTCATCTACTGGAGACTTCTTTGTATTTTCTATTAACTGGAAACATAACACAATGAGAGCAGCACAGTGACAAAAAGACAAAACAAGCAAGTGATTAAGACACAAACTAATGCAAATGAACTGGCAGTGACAGAAGACAGACCTTCAGCATACAAAGGGACTCTGCTGCAACACACACAGACCCGTGCAATAAAGATGTAATTAAGGAAAAGAACACAGACTCCTTTGTAACAACACAGACTTCGTCTGCTTGGCACGACTGCTGTCAAGGGAAAAGCAGCTGTGACATACTTTGCAACTGCAGTGCAGAGCGGATCACACTTGTGTCATTTAACCAGATGTATTTATTACTAGGATATAGTGGTATCAGTTTGCCCCTAGTGGTAACAAACTCAAGAATAAGGCTGCTTCTGACCTCGATTACAATTTCTAGTGAAGGATTTTCTGATGGCAATACTAGCAGTCAGGCTATTGAACTGAGAGTATCATCTTCAAACACCTTTTGGTCAGAGAGGCGCATATGAAAAGCATATTCAACACAAATCCTAGCAGGTGACTGACTGAGGAATATTATCCTGATTGTCAATGTCCTGCTGGAGAGAACTCAGTAATTTATAAATTGCATAATAAGACATCTAAGAAGGTCCAAGCAGATCTACACCAGAAGTGGACTTTTCATGTCCAAGTACTTCCCTGAACTTTTTTTTATTTATAATTAGATAAGAGTAATTCAGATATTTGTTATTTCTTGTTAGGATAAATTGTGACCTAGACAGATTAGTATAATCTGGACTTAAAAATGTGTATGAGGATATAAAGTTACATCACTTAAACCTGACGGCTGTAAACAACTTTAGATGGATGGGTTTGTTCTTTATTTGATCTTTCCATTGCTGATGCAAGAAAATGCTCGTGAAGGAGGGAGAGGGAGTTAAGGCTGTGAGAGCCAGCACCACATTGCCCAAAGGAATCAGTAAAATACATTTTAACTAAGGGAAGCACACCGCTTCCCAGCATTCATGCCTCTTTCAAATACCAAAAGCTAATCAGTTAAGAACTCTCTCTTTTTTTTGTGTGTGGCATGAATTTAATAAATTCTCACAAAGCAGGTGTACCATTAAGACGGAAAAGACATATGTATGAGTTAAGAATGTACAGCTGAAGGGAATACTTGGATATGTATTTGAAGTCTTTTTTTACATATTCCTGTATTTTATAAGATTAAATTAAAATCATTATTACTATGTAATACATGGATTTTCTCATTATCACAAAAAAGTAAATTTAGTAATATGGAAATGCGGAGAGGCGTCAAAAACAGGAACTCCTCCCATATTTTGAGAAACAAGGTCTTTTGTCATGTTTTTTTAATTTCGACCTAACTCATCTGCTAAAAGAACCCTAAACACGACAATCTGTGGCTTTCAGATTGTGACAATTTCCTATAACTATTCTAAAGTAACAGTGTGAAACAATGCCAGGTTTCGGTGCATTCAAACTACTAGGAAATTAATTCCAGAGAAGACAGTAACTTCCCAGACAAGGTAACTTCATCTAGTTTTAGAATAAAGTGTTTTTAGAGAATGTTAACTCACTTTAAGCTATTGAAAACATCATAGTCTCCTATACTGCTAGGTCCTTCCTCTATGTTTTCATGTAATGCTGTTGGGATCAAATAATTATCTTAGCACTTATGAATTCAAAATTATTTGCTCTTAACAAGAACTCCTGCACTATGCATTTTCCTTATTTCTTTCTTTCTTTTTAGAATAAGTGTATGAAGTTACATCTCATATCAGGTGAAGTGACAGACAACTTAATTCATTGGGAGAATAGAATATTAAACATTATGGAAGAATAAACATAGTCTAATAGAGACTCAAATGCCCTATTCAAAAATGAAAAAAAGCCATTTTTAATATTTACTTGAGCCTGTAATCTGCACATTTTTTTAATGTGCATTTTATAACATTGTGCTTGGCTAGCACAAACGGTAGAGAGCTGAGAAAAGGAACACTTCAGTCAATAACTGCATTAGCTAATCTGATACCATGGGGCTGGAAATTTCTCAGTAATGAGACAATTAACAGAGGTTTTGGCACCACTCATCATCTTTCTTTCATAAAGAAATATCTGAAGACAATTTGGAAATTAGAAAAATACGCTGCTTGATGAGGCAGACAAACAGACTAATTGCAGTGGATTTCTCTTAAAGCCTCTGTCACAGCTGATCTGCTGTTGACTCATACACAACACCTAGCAAGAATGATTCACTTTTCTTAAAGTGTACCCATTTACTCATTCGATTAAAGAATAAGTAGCTTTGTGATTATTCTTTTCCTTAAAGCAATTTCAAGTCTGAGGTCCCTCAGGGGCTTAATTCAGATACCTGTTACAGTTTATGAGTACGCTTCAGAGTGATAAACTGCAGAATTGGTGTTTTTCTGATATGCAACTTAAATTCGTAATTCATACAAGTACAGCAGGTGATAAAAATATTGTATCTTCTTTACATTTTAATGACAATTCCAATAAGTGCTTTTCACGTTTTTATTTTGTCAAGAAGAGCTCAGTTAAAAACCCACTCAGACCCCTTTATCAGTGACAGAACCTGACAGTGTGTGCTTCTAAAATGGGCTTACTGTAACTACTCTTTGCTCATTACTAGCCTGAAATGCCACAAGAAGGTTTTCTCAGTAATACCATATTGTTTAGCCAGATGATTTGAGACAAAATCAGCCTATTTGATTTTCAAGGATTAACAGCTTTATGTTGAGAAAGCATATGACAGTCTTTGCAATGACAGAAGAATTGAAAAAAAATGTTCATTGAGATTACAAAGTAACAACAGTATCAGCAGGTTGGCTGCAAGAATAAATTGTTGTCTTTGTAATCTAACTTCCATTGTTTCAAAAAATCAAATGACTACAACACAGCCATTATGCAGTACCATGTTAATATTAACAGCATTAACAAAACAAAACAAAAAAAAAATCAAAAAAAGAGTAAAATCCTACATAGTGGAATAGAGGAAGAAAGGAATTTCTTTGTGCATACTCTGAAACAACACTGTTAAGAAGGAAAAAAAAATAATGACTAAAAGAAAAAGACAAAGCTGGTGAGGGCATTACTAATAAAAAAAACTATGTAAATAATGCCACATTCCACACAGGTGCTGTGGTTAAGAGCATCACTGTACAACCATTGGTAACAGTTTTAAGAAGAAAACAGCAGCTGCAAATCACTTAATGACCTAATAATTTAACATTTTCAAATAAAGACTTCAAGAGGCTAACAAGGAGTGGAAAATGGTGTTCCTAAACTTCTAGGATAATTATCAGGTTTATTTCCCTGAAGGATGAAATTAATGACATAAAAATAGCAAGCACCAAAGCATTCAAGCACTTGGTGGATACAGAAAACAAGACTTCTTATAGTAAAGCCTATTGTTCCTTCTTTTGATAAGAGCATAATACATTTTTGCCTTATCATGGAAGTGATAGTGTTATAAAAGCCCATCAATTCCAGGCTATCTCACAGAGGTCAGGCTGCAGATTGCAATTTAAGTCAAGGCAGGAAGGATAAACTGTTCCCAAGAGTAGGCCATGGTGTATTACATACACAACACAAGAATGATTCATATGACTTAAGAGGCTAGGAAGGATATCAGAAGTACATATATTAACTGACACTCTCAGATATGAGGGTGAAACACTTTTTTTTTTTTAAACGACTACAACGATAAGGAATGGAAGAGTAAGATGTTACAGAATTAATTCCAAGGCAAGTATTCAATCTAGATGACCTTACTAAAAGGTAAAACATAGAAAACGCACTGTATTCAGCATTGCATGGCCTATGACAATATTTACTCCAAGCTAAAATGTAGTAGTGAAAGCTACCAAGATAAAATAAACTTTTATTAATGATAGTGCTTATTTTTCAGTGATAAAATGTTCTGTGACCAAAAAAAGATCCCAGAATTTAACACAGAGCACTTCCAGGACAAAAATCATGCAAAACACAACGTCACTATAAATAATCTCAGATACACTTTTCCCGCTAAAAGAACCTAATACTAAAGTACAGAAAAAAAATCATAAACATCTCACATGAAATATGATTAAAAGATACTCGTCTACAACACAAATTGGGTTCCAAATCACCTTTAGAAAGCAACAATATTTATAACCTATTCAGAAACTCAAGTTTAATTCTAAAACACTCTGTGCATGTATATGCACACATGTGCAGAAAACCAAGAATATACTCTGCATACATGAAATTTTGTCTTCCTTACAAATGAAAGTTCCGGGAACTGTTCATACAGTGTATTTTGTCTAAGAGTCTCAGCTGGTGCAAAGTCATACTTCCTCCATTATAAAGGAGTTAGTTTATGGCAGGTGAGAATCTAATTTTTTTTTCTCCTATTCAACTTCAGTATTATTGCTGCAATATTGATACATTTTGTTTTTTCAACCCAAGAACTGTTCAGTGAGTTGTTGAAACCTAGAGCATGAAGTGCAACCTCTCACTGTTTAAGGTTATGGGCAGCTTCATTTACAATGTACAGCTTTATCTGTTGTACAGTATTTGAAAATTTACCTTTCGGACTGAAGCCAAACGATTCATCATTAAAGACTCTTCCCTATCATCGTCATCATCCAAGTCCAACATGGGCATACTAAAGCTATCAATAATACTGCAGCACCTGGAGTTTTCATCCCTTGGATCAAAGGGATCCACAATTATTGGTTCAGTTCCTTTGATTTCACAGCGGCAGAAAGGACAGCCTTGGCCATCAGATTCCTACAGCAAGACAAAGAAAGCAAATACATCTTTAAAAACAAAGAACAGAAGTAATTTTAAAAGTAGTTCTTATATCTTTCTACACAGGAATGCCCTTAAACAGGTCTCTAAGAGCTTGTAAAGCAGCACTGGAGTAAACAGGAAACAGATTCATAGACATTTCACTATCGTAAATGATAAAATGACTGCACTTTTAAAGTCTCTATTCAAAAGATTCAGCTTCACTTAAAATAACTAATCAAATCGCAACCATTATCTCCACAAAGCACCAAAATTGTAATTGTCTTAGTATTACTAGTCAGGAAGTTACACCTTCCATTCCGGGATTACAATTTCCATGTTTCTTCAAAGGAAAAAGGGTGACATATGTAGACAGAGATAATGCATTTCATTATGTATCTTTTATATTAAATAGAAGACATTTATTTTTCTTTTGAAGTCGGAAAATGCAGATGGAGCGTTAGGGTACACAGCTCTTATTCTCTGAAGAACACATATACAGTCCGTCCATCACAGCTGCAACACTACCATCATTCAGTGACATGCATACAGAACATCTAAAGGTACAAACATTTTTTGACATGTTTAAGTAACAAACCGGTTCTTTACCACATTTACAGCAAATTATGTAAAACAAGGAACTATTTTCACTCGTTATCAACAACAAAAATTACTTGAATTTTCATTTCTAAATGGTATAATGTGTTACATGATTTTCAAGCAGCCATATTTCCATTCCTTTTACTCATTTCAGAGTTCTTTTTTCCTTGTCAGAAGTAATGAAAGAGCCTTTAAAGTAGATGTCAGATACTAATGAACAGAAATATCAGAAAGACATCTTTCAAACACTTATTTTTTCCATCAAGAGGCACAATGTGGACTTGAAAAAAAAGAAAAAAAAACACAAAAAAACAACCAAACAACAACAAAAAAACACAACCCAAAAGAACCCTGAAGCTTTGAGAGATCAAGATAACTCAGTCTGAATTCAGAAATCACATTGTCATGCTTGCAGTTAGGTAGACAGACAGGTAAAAAGACACAAACACCAAAACTAATTCTAAACAACCTACTTATGCTGAAATATCACCAAACAAGCACAGCTTTTTGATTTCTCAGATGTAAGGACAGCTTTAATTTTTTTCTAGCATTATTTTTACCTTGACACTTGCCCATCTTACTGAACCCACAGATGATTTTACAGTTTGTGGAAGTACTGTATCCCAAGGCCAGTTAAGTATAAAAGTCATCTCCTAACAAGTCATGCCTATTTGCATGGTTAGTACTCAATTTTCACTTTGTACAGAAAGTTATATGTAATCTACTTTTACCAGCCTTGCATCCTAATTACAAAGGACTAGTCAACATCCCTTACCACCTCAAAGAGTGCCTCCAAATTACATGGACCTACTGAAGTAATCACTGTCCAGTGAACAGAAAGAAGTCCTCCCTTACTTATACAATTCTTTATACAGTTCCATTTTCTAAAAACAGCCTTACAGATGAGACAGAGCTTTTCAATTTCACAGCTGTTTTGTATCTGCGTTGTCAAATAGTTCTGTACTAGTGGTTTCCTTCCTTTCTTTTCAAAAGCACTAAGTTCATCAAAATATATTGGGTAACCAATCACAGCAGCAAAGACTTGCATTCAAGCATATGAATACGACCAAGAAATTAAAACTGAAATCCAAGATGTCTATATGAATACATACGTTTGTCCATGCCCACAGAAAGGTTATTTAGAACACTAAGAAAGTAACTATTATGAACCTTACAATGCAGCACGTAAGTCCATATGCTTTTAGACTTAATCCAGACATGTAGTTTTCAAACAAAAATATATTACCGTGAAAGAAAATGACATTTTATTCCTGTTGCATAATATGAAAAGGAAACAGTTAAGTCTTATTTGAGAGACTTATCTTCGTGAAGATTAATACTTCTACATCATCCTTAGTATTCTATGCAGATCTGATGTTGCTTACTCAATTTTTTTCTGCTTAGTGAAAACATCTGTGTTGGACCTCTTGAGGCATGTCTAATGAGCCATTATTGCTGCCAATTAAACACTAGCCCAACAGAAGCTCACAGCAGCTAACACTGTTACAGTACAATACTTCTTCATTGCCTCACTAATTATACAAAAGTTAAACTTGTAATGAAGTCCGAAATGTACTGGGCAATTACAGCTGCTTGCAATGTTCTGATGAAGCTTAATGTTTTCAAACATGTCAGTTCTCTGAGACTAAAATGCTTTGTTGTCCTTTTCCTGAACCCCTAGCCATTGCCCAAAGTAGCAAAGACCCTAGCTTCTCAAGTCTTCAGAATCAGAGCACGTAACTGGCACAACACTGGAATATGCTGGTACCGTTTTATGAGACATTCGGCAATCAAAAAAGTACAATGATTTCAGTCCTTCTGCCTAGTTAAGTAAACTTAAATAATACTTCTGATACATCGTGTTGGCTTGCCAATGATGATTTCTTAACTATAAACTGGAAAAGAGAAGCTATAGTACTTTAAGCCATATCTCAAACACGAGAATGAAAACTCATGAACTGAGATGAATGCATTTAAAACCACGTCAAAAATGGACTAAAGGATTCTTTTTACTTTCCTCACTACATTTGTAATGAAAGACTTGGTGCCCAACTGTGGAATAGAGTCCTGCCTGACAAAGGGATGACCCTTACTTCTCCCCATGAAATGCAGGTTAAAGAATAAAGGGGCAGGCAGAAGGAGGCAGAATTGACTCAGTTGGAGAAGCAGCCATCAGGGGGAAAGTCTGAAGTTGAGAAGAGGAAGGACCTCTACTTTTGATTTTAATTTGTAAGTCAAATGCTTGATGCTGACTGTGTTGTACTAAAGGTACCACTCCTCACTTTTCCCACAGACTGGTATGTTCATGAACAAGACAGACAAAACACACCAACCCGTGTCACAAGGAAGTCTCTGCTTTTGGGATATTTCGTAAATGACAGCAAGAGATCAGTTTTCCCTCCATGCAATGTCCTACCCCAACAACCATCTAAAGCTAGGTGCTTTAGTACTCTACATATTATTAACATGAAACACAAGAATCCTAAGCTTATTTTTCCACAGGCTATTTCATGACTTGTACTACTAATTGAATCCTTGCCTCACCAAAGACATCCTGTCTCTTAATAAAATGCTGTCTAGTCAGTTATCCGCTCCCAGCACCTACCTGTCCTCTTCACGCGTTTTGAATACATCATCAAGTGACCTGGGTGGCTGAACTGTCACCAAATACCCAGCTTTCACTGTCTGAGTAGATACTGTGCTCAGGAAATAGTTTCCACTTAGCAGCAGTCACCAAATGGCCTTGGCAAGCCTACAAGTCCAGATGTTAATGACTACTGGAACTTTATTTTTCACAGATTTAGGTCCACAAAATGAAAAAGCTTATCATTTTAAAAATACATGTCCCTGAACCCTCATTACTGAGTAGCTGGATGTTGTGGGTTAACCTTTGCTGGGTGCCAGGTGCCCACCAGGCCCCTCTATCACTCCCCCCTTCAGTAAAATAAAGGGGAAGAATAAGATGAAAAACTCGTGGGTCAAGACAAAAGCAGTTTAATTAAAGCAAAGGCCAAGGCCACGCACAGAAACAAAAGGTAAACAAAGATGTTATTCTCTACTTCCCAGGAAAGCAGAGCTTCAGTCTGTGCAGCAGCTGCTCCTGGAGACAAACACAGCAACAAATGCCCGCCTCCTCCTCCCTGCCATTGGCTTGTATGGCTGAGCTGAGGTCACATGGTATGGAATAGCCAATCCGGGTCAGCTGTCCTGGCTCCGCCCCCTCCCAAGCTGTGTTACAAACCCCCTGCTGGCTGCCAGGGTGACACTGGCACTGGGAGGCTGCTGTGGGGATACTGACTGCATCTCAGCCTGACCCCATACACTGGAAAAGTAAGCATATATCCACACTATAAACAGGGATATAAGAGAGAAATCCATCCTCTTTTCCACTAACTGAACTACGACAGTACCTGCCACGCTGTAAGACAAGAAGTGCACATGAGGTGTCCACAAGGCTCTATCTTCACATCCTTGTCATTCTCTGCACAGATTTTACAGAGCTGAAAAGTGGAACCCATTTCACAGTACAATTCATACTGCTCCTGTAACAAAAGAAAACCAAGTGATTATTTATTTACTGCGATTTGTACACAAAGAATATACTTAAGCAGCAGTAGTGACACACATTTCTCTGGGTCCCCTGTTTTCCAACCCCCTTATTAGTCACGGAAATTATTGCTACCTATTGAAAAGCCACACGAAGGTTACTGAAATGGCTTGCTTCTTTGCTTCTTCTAACTTATGTTATACTACAATACCTGTTACTAAAAAAGTTTAAAATATCCGTGCCTATTAGGTTCTCTACAAACTTCCTACATGTATCTACTATGCAAGGCGTATGTCCTGTTTTTCCTTAGTTGAAGTTAAGAGGAAGACAATTGAACACATGGTTGTTAAGTGAGAAATCAAGTGATGAATGGGAACAAAACTGGGATTTTATTTTCTAGATACAAGTTTAGGAGTAACAAAAGTTATTGTACTGAAAACTGTCTAAGCAAAGAGGGCTTTCTACCTACAAGGATGTAGCACGGTAGTATGGTTAAAAGTAAACAACCCTTGTGAAGGAAATACAGCAAGAATACCCTCCAGGGTAACATGGCACCAGTCATGCACAGATCATTCAGTGCTTTATATCACAGAATGGTTAGGTTTGGAAAGGATCTTAAAGATCATTGAGTTCCAACTCCCCTGCCATAGGCAGAGACATGTCCCACTAGCCCAGGTTGCTCAAAGCCTCATCCAGCCTGGCCTTGAACACCTCCAGCGATGGGGCATCCACAGTTTCCCTGGGCAACCTGTTCCAGTGCCTCACCACCCTCACAGGAAAATATTTCTTCCTAATGTCTAATCTAAACCTACCCTCTTAAAACCGTTACCCCTCATCCTATCACTACACTCCCTGATAAAGGTGGAATGCACATAGAGTACTTGGAATTACAGAAGATTCAGCAGGTCATCCTGTCTGCTGTGATGGAAGGGAAGACCATCTGAAATAGTATGGCTCCTATCTAGTCTGACGCCTCTCCTTGAACATATCCTCAAGCCTTCCAGACGCTTTTGTCAGGAAAAATGCTCTACACAGTATACCTTAACCTTCTAGTGGTAATTTCAGCACCACTTTTAATCAAGCATTTGTCTTGAGGTGGCTACTTCCTATTACTTGAGTATCAAACATCTGCACATTAGTTTACCACATCATCACTTAAAAGACTACAAACACATGTACACAGTCTAATTTTCACTGCAAAGTGACTCCCTTTAGGTACTTAATTATTTTTATTGCTTTTCCCTGATCTCTCTTTTAATTTGCACAATAGACAAAGAAGAAAGGAGACCTTGGAACCGATACCTTTGTAATAAATGAACTACACTTTTCCTCCTGGACCTGTACCACTCCTATTCAGGCTTCAAAACTATCATTTTATCTTGATTTTATATCTGCATTCCTGCTATTAACAAGGAAATACCAAGCCACATAAACCTGTAACATCAGATCAGAAAAATCTTCAATAACCTTTAACCACATTTCTCACTTGGTAGAGGCTTAGAATAAACAAAAATTTTCAAGACATGCCATCTGCATCACCATCAGTTCTAGAGTGTAAAGGATTATTATCCTGTTCTTCATCTAAGCCCTTCTATCAACAACGTATTTTCACTCTTACAAATTTATTTCTCACATTTTAATAAAAGCTTATTATCACTACTAGATGAGATACTAAGGGAAGTGAAGATTAAAAAATAACTCACAAACTCTGCAACATACCTGGGTGACTTTTATATGATCATGTGGTGTGGGTTCACATAATCCCGTCAAATCAGGATTGTAACTTCGTCCATCTGGGAACAGATAGCTGCATCACAAAAATATTGTTACAAATATGCACATTTCTTTAGCTTTATTAGCTAAATAATTCCTATGAAATTTCAAAGGGACAGAATAAGTTACAGTAGACTACTACTAACATGCACCATCTTTCCTCAGCTGTCTTTCTTATCTTTTGCATGCAACTGTATTGCCACGTATGCTTTTTGACACATGCCTAAATATAATTATAAAAGCACAGGAAAGATTTTAACATCACATGCACAGCTACCACCAGAATACGTCTGAGCTTTGATCAGTAGATAACTTTCTGGGGTTAGCTCAACAGAATATTATTTTAGATCTTCCCTTCACAGTAAGCTTATACTTGCATATATTCCTAGGGATCTCTTCACTACGAGCGTCACACTCAGTGACTCTATAGACTATTTCAAGTAATGGAGCAGAATAGAAGGTAGCACCCATTTGTGTATAGCTGTGTGTATTATAACATATAATATTACACATATGTAATAATATTATGTATGTGTGTATCTGAGAATCCTAGATGCAGACTGGACTTTAAGCAAGAATCAATGGGGGCACTTCAGTCCTGTGGGAAATTAATAATGGGTTAAATGATATTACAGAGTTTCAGATATTCAGATTTATGTTACCTCTAACTTGGAAATGGCTTTTTGAAAGTCACATTGTAAATAAAACCTTCTCACAGTGTGACTTAACACAGGGTACAAAACTTTACCCTGCATTAAATATTCTCCACCCTAGTCTTTGTTAGCTTAGTTTTTATCAAATAGAAACAATACCATTGTAAGTGTGTTTTTTATTACAGGTAGGAAATCATCATACCTAGAAAAAATTGCTGGACTGTGCAGGAAGGACTGAAAAAAAATGCAAAATTGTAAAGGGTTTCTCAGTCTTTTTTTGAGGATTGATCAATTTTCCTGGGTTTTGGGGGATTTTTTATTATGATCATGTGGTTATACCAAAACACATTCCAGTGAAAAGACTCTGACACCAAAAATTTGTCTGTTACTTCAGTGAACCTAGTGAAAATGTACTCCTTCTCCCTATAAACTTAGATTCCCTTATAATTATAAATCTTTTCAGTAAACTATTAGAACCTGGAAAATGTTCTGGCTACACAATATATAAAAAAGCAATTACACAGCTTTCAAATCATTGTCCAGAGCTAGACACATGAGTAACTGGCAGTAGTAATGGTTCAATAAACTTAAGTGCATTTGGGACTCTTACTAAGGGCGGGGAAAGGAATCAATGTGACAGCTGTCCGATATTATTTTCTCCTGGAATTTATCTGCTATGAGATATGGCTTTGGTTAACTTTACTTAGTGGAACTACCTGGAAACAAGTGTTTTTAAAATGAACAAAAGGGTGGTCCTTAAACTCCAAAGGAATGCTAAACTCCATATCCAGATTCTCTGTTTTAAAGATCTTTAATAACTACCCATATAAGTATTAGAAGAACAAGGAAATCAGGATTTCATACCTATGGCGACTATAGGAATTTGTACTTACAATCCTTCCCGGCTGCCATCAATCAAAGCTTGAAACAGGGGCTTATTGTGAGGTATGGTCTGCAATATGTTCCCATCACTAGTCACATATCCAATGGCCCACTGTCCCAAGCGAGTGCAACTCAGTCTGAAAATGTAGCTTGATAAAAACAAGACAAATAGAAAATCAGTGCTAATCAGAGTTCAGCAAAACAAGTGAATAGAGCAAGGAGGAGCTCTGGTTAAGACACTGAATTAGGTCTCTGATGATTTGGGTCAGATTCCTAATTCTGCCACTTGTTCTTTTCATAACCTCAAATAAACCTGCATCTTTTAGGCTGTCAGTTCCTCATTACTGGAAAATTAAAAAAAACCCAAACAAACATAAAAGGAACACCTAAGCACCGATTAAATTGGTAATTTAAGTGTGCTGCCATGAAGGACGTTGATGATTTTTACTTTACTATCAAGCAACAATTCAGTGTCAATTTTGAAAAGCAAATTATACTTTCAAATACGCTTTTCAAGAATGCTTTTCTTGTTGTACCTACTTCAGATGAAGAAATAGCAACGTAATTTCATTTTTTTCTGTTTATTTGTACTTATTTAGACTTCTGTGTGCTAATACAATTTTTCTTTGATTCATAGTACTGTAGAAGAATTATGGCAAAAGAACAGATAATGGTTACAAAAATCCTATGTCTCCAAATCTAAAGGATCAGCACTTTTTAAATGTGGATTTCTAAGCTTTAGTATTAAACGGTTTTTAAAAATACATTTCGATATAAATAAAATCACAAGTATAAAAAAATACCTACTACTTCTCTCTTCACTCTGTTACAAAAAAAGAAAAGACAAAAATCCACTCCTTCAATATTGCAGTGAGTGTTAAGTATCATGGAATACAAAAGTATGAACCTGGAAGAATTATGTAGCTTCTGAGACAGCAAGTTTATTTAGAAAGCAATAATCAGCAAAACCTCTCACCTCCCAGGCTTAGTACTATATTTTTGCAACCTCGCTTTCACTTCATCGTATGTCAGGAATGCCATATATCCAGGATGAGTCACAGCTAAGAAGTTCCAGTTCCTCAAGATTGAACCCCACGGCTGAAAAGAGAAGACAAACAATTAAACAGATGCTGCCAGGTAGTTGGATATTTCTAATAAAAGACAATTTGTCAGAGAGGTCTACAGTGGTTTAGCTTCAACTGAAAAACACACACTTCTGGTTAAGGTCTACATAGTACAAGAGACTGCCCTATATACCCACCTTTGTTCTTTGCCAGCATGTGGAAAGACAAGACACTGCCTCTGAATAGTTTGGAGAATTTTTTTTAAATGTATTTTTCACAAGATCAAGGGAGGTGCAGTTAAGCAACACATGAGAAGCTTGTGTTCTTGTGTGCCCTGCAAATTCCCTTTAAAAGGACTTCTAAAGGCTAGCAAAGCAGAGATGAAATGCCTGTGTGACACACTTGAGCAGAGTATCCTAACATTTCTGCTTGAGATTATGAGACATTTCCCAGGCAAACCCTAACCACTACTCAAACACGGATAAAACCTATTGTAAAATTAATACCTCTTCAATACCTATTTTAAAATTAATACCTCTTAAAATCAGACACACAAAATAAAAAAGTTTCAGCACAGAGGCCATAAGAAAACTCAAGTGCTCAAATTTGTACAAAAGAAAGGAGGGGAAAAAAAAATAAATCACAATCCTAGATGCAACACTAGATCCTGCCAGCTCCCCTCTACATCCTCCACCTAAGATGAATGACAGGAGGCTTCATCACTTTGCCCTTCACAAAAACGTTCTTTCTCCTGATGTGTTGCTCAAGTCCATGCACGTACATCAAAAAGGATGATCAGACATTCAGTATTTTGATGTTGTGTTGGTCCATGGTAATACAAAGGCTTGCTACAGTTGATTATAAAATAAACGCAAGTGGTGTGCAAACTCCTTGGTTAATCACAACCATCAAGCTTCTAAGTTGATAGTAGACAGTATCTTCCTCAAGTGGTTGGACTCCCTACAGAGTATCACACTACTGCTATACCTAGAAAATGTGACAGCACGAATGAAAAATCAAAGGGCAAGAACCCATAGCTTGCCTTGTGCACGCAAATATAGAGTATTACAAAAACAGAGACGTTAAATGGGAAAAGATTTGTACCCTTGCTCTTCTATGGAAACAAAAGGACAACTTAACATCTTAACAGTGACAGAATGAAGTCCCTTTCCTTCAGAGCATCTCCATATTCTGCCATGCTGTTTATCTCTGATCAGAGAACACAGCACTTAAAGCTGTGCATGCATACAGGGGGGAGGCAGGGGGAGCAACTTCATTTTACAGGATCTCCAGAAAAAGTAGCCTTGCTTTCTGCTGTGAATAGTGTCATTATAAATGTAGCTTTTCTGTAACACAGCCCACAGTTGGCAAAACAGTATTTTGATTACTTAAACAATCGGGATTTTCTCTCCGTGGATGTGTGCACACATAGTTATAGAAGTTGTTTAAAAATTAGAGAAGTAAAATGTAACCTCTGGGAGAAGTTCTCAGACCAAGTTCACTCCAACAGTTTCGTAGCTATTGCACCAGTTGGTAATCTGGCAAAAACGCTCTCTCTGCTTGTAAATTAAAAGTTAATCCTAACCAGCCTTCTCTCCTTACATGTACCAGTACTACTGATCCCCTTTTCCTAGCACAAGGCATGGTAACCAATCAAACCAGCAACAGACTCACAAAGAAACTAATGCAAACATTCACTGGCTTACAGAACAAGAAATATAAATTCACTTCAGGCTTCTGTCCTGAACTTTAATGCAACCTATAGGACCCCACGTAGGGTCAGAACTAACCATTACTTCACAGATCACTGACTTTTCATTCAATTTTATACTTGATGGACAGATTAAAACAAAACAAAAAGACCCAAACCCTGCTACTATTTTTAAGTAGAACGCTTAGGGGAAAAAATCCTACAAAAAGAAAGCTTAAATAAGCACATTTCATAGTGATGTATGTTGCAGTCACCAGGCCTCAAACATTTTGCAGTCAAGTTTGAGATCAAGATTTGGGCTTGATTACTAAGCTGAACGCCACAGTAGTTTGCCAAATACTGAAAAGAGAAAAACTTTTACAGAGTAGAAACTGATCCCAAGGCACCAACGTTCAGACAGGAATACTTGATCCTATCAAGCTCTACACAAAGTGCAAAGCTTAGGGTGATTTTACCAAAGCAGCATAAAGTAAAATGATCTATATTCTCTAGTTTATTATTTCAAAGAGAACCCCCAAAGTTTTGTTCAAACCTCCATAAACTTGTGTTTTAATAAGTGACCAATGTTTGTGGTTAAACTAAACAGAGAGATTACTTACACCATAACATTTTCAACTTTGATACAATTTTGACTCAGAATGGAGAAGAGATGAGAAAATCAAAACTCTGCAAACTAAAACCATTAATCATCTCCTGACAAATCTTAATATCAATTTCATAATGGCACCGTTTCCGATAACAGCAAAACCAAGAAAGCTAAACAGAGATTATCACAAAATAACATGGAAGACAGAACAAACAATTGGTATTTTGAACATATCTCCAAGGTTGGTAAAGACCTTCAAGATTCTCAAGTCCAACCACTAACCTAACACCACCAAGTCCCCCACTAAACCATGTCCCTAAGTACTCAATAATCCTTTCAGTGAATAAATTTTTCCTGACATTCAATCTAAACCTCCCCAGCACAACGTGAGGCTGGGCACCAGTATATCACTGTATGAGGTAAAGAAAATGAATGATCAAATAAATGCTTGTATACCTCAAAAATTCCTATATATAAAAGAAATATCCAAAGTAACACATTCAGAATCAGTACATCTAATACGGATGCAAACCAGCACATCCTTCTATACTGACTTAAATACTTCAAGTATTTTCTATAGAAGGGACAGAAGATTAACAGAGGCACATAACACACGTACAAGCTTACTTCAGATTAATGGTATTGCCCAAGATAGTTTCTTATTGTAAACAAACAGCAGAGCACTAATGGCAAAAGGATTTTCATAAAGAGTTAGACCTATATTTAGCCTGAAAAAAAGCCATAAGCAGCTTTCCTTACCTGTTTGTAGAAACACTTCACATAAGTATATATAGATACAAAAGCACAATGAAAACACAAGGTAAACTGAAGGTATACATTTCTAGGAATGCATTTAAGAACAGTGAAAAATAAATAAGCAGCAAACACAAAGACACTGTAATCATATTAAATATGTGAAGCAGGTGTTGCTGAATGTTTTCAGTTTTTCAGATTCAGGTGTCGATGCCCCAGACATCTCTGATGGACTGGAAAAAAATGCACATTTCTGAATTCTACTGTTTCAGTTACTTCAGTTTTTTTAGAAAAATCTCCTTCCTTGACCCACACCTACTTGCCTCAAGGCACTAAGCTTCTCAAATTCACACAAGTATCTCTAATTTTCAAATCTTACCTGAAATAATCTAGTGAAGATATCAAATTCAAAAATTGAAATGTAGTCATTGCAGGTCAAGTCAATAGTAGATTTAAGAGCCATTGCTTCCAAACCAGAACTTATCTGATGAACTTCATGAAGGCACTGCCTGAACACTTTCCATGGCACTATAGTTCTGTGAGAGGGGTAGAAATAAAAAAATGTAATAAAACCACATACTTAAGATTTGATACCTTATTTAGACATCAGAACCAGACTTTTAAAGAAGTGGAACATTAATTTGGTTTCTCTACAGACAAAAAAAAAGTTTTAAAAAAAATGAAGTTTTCTGAAAGCAGTCTAAGCAAATGAAAGAACAGATTACCTTGTTTTAAACACAGTCAAACAAAGTGTCATTTATTTTACAACAAAAAATAGTCAAGCTTCCTTAGGAAAACAACTAAAAGAACACTGCAGAAACTGAAATATCCTACCAAGCAGGTGTAGTAACCAACCTCGCACACTCTCAAAGATAATGTAAAGAACCAGCTCTGTGCTTGGGAAAGAACTCCTTTCTTCTCAGCCTCTCTTCTCAGAATGATAAGCATCAATTTAGTATCTACTGGGATGAGATGATTTTATACCTAAAGCTCATAAACACTGGTCAAGTAACATGACAGCAATCAACCAGGTATCACCAATACTGGTCCAAGGCCTGTCATAGCCCACAACAGTTACATGATTGTTAAAGACACAAGTCAGATCTTCACACACTTGTAGGACGGGGAGTATTTTCTGACAGTAGTGAATGTGGGGAAAAGTGGGAAATCAGAACAGAAGGAAATTAAAATTCTCTTCTCTGACACAAAGCTGTGTTCTGTCAAATTCAGTTTCTATTTGCATAGTCAGAGATAACACAACTTAGCTATTTTGCTAACCAAGTGCTTGTATTTTGAATCTGACATGAGTCTGATCCATCGAAAGTGCTCTATTTTATTACTCTCAAAACTATGAGAAATTGTTCAATAACAGCAATTCTTCTCATGCCATTAGGGTCAAATCCAAATTTTGTAAAGTCATAACATCTTCTCTTAAAAAAGTTCTGCCTCACATTGAGAGCAGACTATATGATATTTTAAAAACATTTTAATTAACCAAAAGAGAACCAACATGTGGCTTTCAGGTCTTAAGATCTCACACATGCATTGTAACATTTTGTTAACAACTGCTAAAATGACAAAAGACACAGACCTCACAAATTCATCAGTAGTTCTTGGCAATTTTTATTAGTTCACATTGCCTTTTTTTATAAGAGACAAAATATTTTATTCCAGTTTTTCTAACTCTTTTGTTATGTGGAAATTTATATTACTTGGTAGTATGGTACTGTGGAAAAAACAAACTGTATTAAGTTGGTCCTGCATAAGAAATATGCAGTTAACCTATATTAAATTTGTACATATAATTTGAAGTACAATGCTAAAGACACACTCCTGTATTCCTAACACATCAGGCATTCACTACCTTTGTAAGTGCAAAGAGATCTCCTTGTTACTTGGAGGTTTATATTGAGAAAGTCATAAATTATAATATGTGAAGTTTAATAGACCTCAGAAGATACTTTCATCTGTGTATGAAAAACAGGAAACCACAAAGAGCTGAAGAAAGATACCACATCAGATGCCATTTAAGAAAGAATGCACGTCAAATTTTGATTATGGTAAAGAGAGAATGAAATGTTGTACTAAGTTCAGAGAACAAGGCTGGAAAATATTAGTGCTTTTCTGGTGCTAAAGTGGTCATAGTTCAAGTGCCTACTGCTTATGTAGTTCCTGTAACCATGCTTCTGAAACATTTTCTGATTCTCTCTGTACACCCGAAATGGTTACAGCACTGGGATCACCCTGAAATGGGGCTAGACAAGTTTTTTCCTTGTTTTTGTTTTTTGGGTTTGTTTTTTTTTTTGGAGTGGGGCAGTGTTCGGGGTTGTTTAGGGGCTTTGTTTATTTTGGGTGTTTTTAAAGGGCTAGGACAATAACCCTTAAATAAAAACCAACAGAGATTCTATCAGGGATGCTTATAGCCATGCTACACCTTAAGAACTGCTTTTTCATGCCTTGCCCAAGACACTTTCACGAAAACACGTTCATTAGATGCAATTAATAGGTAGGATCTTCCGCTGTCTATTCACTAACACCCTGCACCCCCAAAGCACCACCAACAACAGAGAAAACAAAAATCTTCAGGAGAATGTTTTTAGAGCTCTCTTGGCTCATAGTTTGGCTGAGACAGAAACCTGCTATTGGGGAATGAGTGATTAGCTACTGAAATAATATCTAAAGTGATTTTGTGGGACTTTTTCAAATAAAAGTGT
Source organism: Pterocles orientalis (assembly GCA_011057875.1). Taxonomy (NCBI): domain Eukaryota; kingdom Metazoa; phylum Chordata; class Aves; order Pterocliformes; family Pteroclidae; genus Pterocles; species Pterocles orientalis. The sequence goes on along the minus strand of WKFP01014908.1, from coordinate 162,591 downwards.
CCAAAAAAGTGCTGACCACAATTTTAAATTCACTAAATTCAACAGATTTTCTTCTGCAGCTTTGTGGAATACATGTTTTATCTTCAGCTTTCTTAAATAAAGGTGAGACTTGGTTGTTGAAACACATTCACTCCTGTTTCTCAGCAGCTACTTTTACACAATTATCACTCCCAAATACCTTGAAATAGCACCAGCCAGAGATTATTCATCCCCCAACATCTCCCTCCAGTTTAAGTATACAAATTGCTGCTCTCTTTTGAGACCTCGCAGACAGCATACACTCACTCCAAATGAGGGCATTACCAAGTCTTCATAAGGTGAAGGATTCTGCAACAAACTCTCCTCCTGCTCCTGCAGCACTGACATCTGGTGACCTTTCAGGCATACTAGGAAACATTTCCCTCTGGCAGAGATCTTGCCATAGTGATGAGGGGGTGAAAGACGTTTTCATAGACAGCTGGCAAGTTGAGATTCTGTTTGAATTAACATTTCATTGCTGTTGCTTTCTCGTGTTATAGGGGATATACAACTTTGAAGGCACCTTTTCACTATTCAAATCTAAAGAGTTATTTTAATTGTTTGGGGAGGTGGCAGGGGCAGTGGGAGGGGGAAAGGAACAGGACCAGTCAAACCAAGGTTGAAACTGGCACTGTCCTGGTTAATTGCATGCTTATATTGTTGTTTAAATGTGGGTATAGAGATATATATATATTTAAACAGAAACAAAAATATTGCCTTCATAGAAAGAAAAAACAAGGTTCTGTTTGTAATTAAATACTGCCTGGAGCGTTCAGCTCCTAAACCACAGAAGGTATCTCCTGTAAATATCTTCAGTGATCTTTGTCCTTGTGATATTTGTTGCATCACGCCCTAACGATACCCTGCGCTAGAGGCTGGCAGGTATTCTGCACACGCCTCACGCTATCAGGCTGAGCGCGGACACTTGTCTAGGAGGAGATGAGTTAGTCAGCTCTGCTACAGCTCATCAGAAAGATCAGATTTGGCACCCCAGTAAGAGTTCTCTATAGAATTAGGTTGAGGAAGTGCAGCGTCTCAATATTTCAGGTATTTAACCTTAGTTACATAAGCTATCCCTCGCAGCAGCACACACATGACTCCAGAGGAGTATCTCATGTGAGAGCATCGTACTACACAGTGACTTCCCTCAAATGTTTGACTACCAAAGCTAAGAGCCCTACCACATGTGCACATGCACACGTTACGAACAGATACACCGAGAGCTTTGGTAACAGTTCCTCTTTTCATAATTTGGGGAAAAACAACAGGACACTGAAGTAATACAAAAATATTTGATTACATTATATGCACATACTGTTATTGTGGAACATTTTACTTTATAATGACCTTCAATTAGTTCAAAATATTCAGAGAGATTATTTTAGAAGGAAAAAAATATGAAGGAACCTACAACACCTTATACAGCAGAAAAAGGTTATGGACGACCTTTTACAAGGAAAATCTATTCTCCATCTGACAGACTTTTAGGAAATTTTTCATATATGCAGTGTCTTTGTACTGCCTTTCCTCATTGTTAGAGCACAAGCAAGCCTATACCAATTTAAGGAAAGAAGACACAAAATAAAACAAATGATCCTAAATATTTTTTCCTCAAGAGGCTTTCTGCACACATCTCTCTCAAATCAACAAAATTATCTTATCTTGGCATTTACCTAAGGGTTGTCTTCTAAGAGTCCTGTCAAAAACCCTAAGATAAGCCATTTCTCCCTCAAGTCTCTCAAAATGATACCACTTCTCCATATTTCTTCTGCAATTGCAAAATTAGTAAGTGTATTTGAAGAATGATGAATTAAAAAGTGTTCCGATTGAAATACAAGCTTTTAAAAATACTTTTACATAGGACGGTATCTATTTACTATTATTGACATATGTCAAAACGAAGCATCACTCTATAATCTCAAATACAGTGTTTTAAATACCACTCACACAACTTCCATATGCTTAAAGAAGGATTAGTGTCCAGCATGCAATTTTCAAGCAATTCAGCAGAGGAATTTAGGTACTCCCTTCCCTCCTGCCCTGATCACATGTACACAGGATTTTCTTAAACTCCCTGAATCCTGCTACATTACTAAAAAAGCAAAAGGCATTAAAATAAGCCTGGAGAGGAAGGAAATATTTTCGGAGTGTGCAGAGTATAGCATTTCAGTAGAACTGCAGAGATGCAGCTATTCTGGCATGCCAAGTGACACTGCTCCCATTTGAACCAGAGCAGACCACAAGTATGTCTAGGAGCGCAAACATGTACCTGTGTAACTTACACTTACAGTGAACATTTTTGTCTGCAAGAGACTCTCTCAAATGTTGCCAGAAAACATAACATGAAAAGGGCATTACTGTATCCAGAGCAAACTCAAAAATATTCAAGCAAATACTGACCCAGATAGAAACAACATTCTTTGCAAGTCTGCAGTGAGCAATGTGGATTTTGGTTTATCATCACTGAACAGAGCATTTTCTTAAGACTGCTGCTTCAGTTCTAAGTGAGAGGCCACATGTTTTCATTGCTTCTGAACTGCACAGCAAACAATTGACACACAGAAGGCTTGAGAAGTTCAGTCCTATGGGAAAAAAGGAATTCTGCCATATCGTGCCAGCACAATTGTTAAATAGTCACATCATGCAGAACAAATATAAACGAATCTAACACGAGAAAAGGGAAGGTAAAAGAGAGAAAATGAGCCTTATGAAATGGGGAAAAATATACTACCAATATTATCCACTTTCAAAGCCGCATAACTGCACATTGTTGGAGAGACAGCAAGTTAGCACTTCTTTAAGGGACACAGGAAGTCTGCATTTCCTGGAGTGTCCCTGAAGGGATACACTTATCCATACATTTCCAACTCTGATCTCTAACCACAAATCTAAAGCACACCCATGCTTTTGCATGTCCTTTTATACTTAAAACACCACCTCTCCTGTCTATCCATCAAGGCTCTGTTCGTCTCGTAATCTTTTGTGCCAACTATAACAACTTTCTTTCTACCCTTTGTACATGTAATCTTACCTTACTCTTAGCCACCCAGAATAGCCATGAAGATCACTGTCCTTTTCTGGTTTTTAATCGTATCTTGCAACTTTATGTTGACTCGCTCTTCTCTATAGTATTATCTGTCTTCTTGTTCAAACTCATTTATCTTGCATTTGTATGAAAAAAATCTAGCGAGACTTCTGTCTCACTAGCACTCATGGAACAGTACCTTCTGCTTTGAGCTCAGGTTTTTAAAGAAGGGTACCACCAAGCCTATTTCCCATGCTGCTGATCAGCCAAGGAGGGGGACCATCCTCTAAAAGCCCCATTCCCTGTTTATTTCCTTCTCTTTAAAAGCTCCTGTTGCCAAAACACCTGTCTTGACAGTGACGAAGTCTACACCACTCGGATCACTGCCTCTTCCTCTTTCATCTATCTTTGGCTTCCCTTTATGCTTCAGTTCAGAAGCTTCAGATTTGAAGCTCTCTGGGTCAAGACCACATCTTCAGTCCATATTTCTACAGTGTCCAGGCAACAGAGGGGCTCTTGGGCAGTATCAGCAGCAAGAACAGGAAATCAAGGAATAAACTAAGGGGATCAAATAGGTGTTAAAACCTAGCTTATCTGAGGTCTCACTTTCTGACAGCTACATGTTAAGTCGTGGATTGTGGCCTGCCCTGTCATACTGCTTCTTCTCTAAACCCAAGCCACAAATTCTATCCTGAGCGAAAAAGCACTGACCACAAGCAGAACCACAAATAATCAAAATTTAGAATATCAGCCTGAAATACCCTGTTTAACTGCCACTGGAAAATCAATAGCCACATTTTTCCCTAAATTCCAATTAAACATAAATACATTTCAGGCCTCGGCTGGGGAAAAAAAAAGTATCAAAGCATTAAAACAGTAATGTGTTGACCATAGAAGTGAAACAATTTATATTTCCTTAGAAACTAAAAGGTAGGGGAAAATCAATTTATCTGACAATAACAGAAATGTTTTCAATTTTTTAAGGTTTCACAATGAAGAGCAAAACCTTAAAAGTTGAAATAAATGGCATAATATGCCATGGAGAATTGAAAATCTGAGAACACTGACATTTCACTGCTGATTCATTCTGCAACATGAAGACAGCCACAAATCAAAAATTTCAATAGTTACAAAGCCCTGCATGACTTCACTGCAGCTTTCAAATTCAGAGGCTGGAAAGATCTGTTAGGTCATCTCACCCACTCTCCTCCTCAGTTCAGGATCACTCCCAGTGGTATTTTGCACAATTTTTCTCAGAACAGAATACTAGTGAAAGACTTAGGTGCTATTAAAATCACAAAGGAACTGGGGGAAATTAACATCCAGCACTATACAGTGATAAAAGGCAGATAATGAAGAAGGTATCAGATTGTTTTATATGCATATTTACAGCCCACTGGGGGGGGTTACTAAAGTATCTGTAAACAAATGTAACTGCTGATTACATGCCTTACAATTTCACAGTTCCATTTAACATTATGGTTTAGCTGAACATCTAACTATCATTTGCTTCAGTACAACTATAATGGTAAACTATGGGTGAATATTCACTCCATTAAAACCACTTGGTCCAACATTTGTTTTCCAGTGATCAGTACAAATTAAAAAAAAAAGAAATAAAAATCACACCTTCTCAATTTCATCTCTTTCCTGCTTTTGACACTATCCAGCTCTTTCTTGGTATAGATCTTAACCTAAAATCCTGACCTTGACCATGGTATAAAGCTTGTGTCAACTTATTCCTTAGTTCTTTTTCAGACAGCTCCTTTATTTCCTTTAAGAGGCTCTCTTTTTCCTCATAGCCTGTGAATATGCCAAAGAACTCCATTCCCAGCCTACTCCAGTCATTCAGCCCTTGGAAAGTTCTCACTCGTTCCTGATTTTTTTTTTTCCACAAAGCAAATCCAAAATTCTTTCTATTCCCTCATCTCCCCGATAGCTTTTCTCTGTCAGCTTCGTTGTCAAAGTCAATACACCAAAACCAACCTGGGCCTATCTATCTGATGCTGCTCACCTCCTCATCTAGCCCCTAATTTGGATATCTAGTCTTCTTTACTCTTTTAGATAAATCCTCCATTTCTTCCTTCATCATACTGCTATTGTCCACATCTTCCTTCCACCCACACAATCAAAATCTCACTATCTCCCATCCTGATTTATCAATCCTCCCTACACCTTCCTAAACTCCACATTAGTCTCTCCAGATCCTTTCCCAACATCTTATCACTTTCAAGGTTTCCCCTTTTCCTCTGAAACATGCCATACTGGAAAACTCCACAATTGTAAAGGTTCTGACTATTTACACCTTTTGCACACACACTGTGTGAGGGCTTTACGTTTTCCATTATCGACTGATCTGCTGCTCTCAAAAGCACCACAGCATTCTCTCCCATCTGAGATTCACTAGCTACTGACATTATCCAAAAGTTTCGCAGAGGTGTATCAGAAATGCAAAAGTTGAGGAGGTATTTGAAGGCCAAGAATGTGCGGAGTTGTCTCAGCACATTGCTCTGATGGAACCATTCCGATCGCTGAGTTCTACTTCTGTGTTTTCTACAGAAATTCAAAGAATAGCTAGACGCGTGATCAGAGACTTGAAATAGTCTAGCCATTTATTTTGCTAATGAGTTTGAAGTAATGTGAACATACACCTGACTAGCTTTAAACACCAAAAGAATGACTGCATCCTATGATACTTATTAATAACAGGATGAATACACTTAATTACAGCTGCACAGCTTTGCAGCAAGTGTTCAGACGGACAAATGTAACCAACAGAATTATAAGTTCCCCATTCACTGAATGCAGTGAAAGAAATCAGATATAGGGGTGTTTTTTTTTTAACTACAAACTGGATTCTTGGAAATTTTATCTTTTGGATTTTACTCCGCAGCAAATTATAATATATTGCTTTCTGTAAAGAGAAGTGTAGGTCACAAACTGAAAGCCAAAGATTTTGCTTAAAAACATAAATGGCTATTGACCTCCTTGCTACTTAGATTATTTTAAATTTAAAAAAAGAAAAAAAATTGGATTATATAAAAGCTTCCAATTAATTATGTTAAAAACAGGAAGATTATTTTATTATGCTGAAAAAAAAAAATAAAGTAGTTCCAATTCCCTCCTTCCAATCAGATCAAACAATGCATCAGAATTATTTCTTGTGCTACAGTTTACCCATCAGAAGCCAAGATCCAGCACAACTAACTTTTTTATTTATGCTCTAATCTTGAGCAACATTACTTAGTGACCTCAAAGTAAGGGCTGCTTTTTGCAAACAAGCGAGGAGTCCAGGCTTGCCCTGTAAAACAGAGACGCAGCCAGGGAACATACAATGCAGCTCCTCCCTGTACTCCTCCATTGCACTGCATACCTAGCCAGAGTAGGAGGTTTCAGATAGTCCTGGGGGGCCCACCTTTAGGTGGTCAGGTTAGAAACAGATTTTATCAGTTGTTTGCAACACCCAAAAGTCTTTATGTAGGCTGTTCTTCCAGGGAAGTGATACTAGCATATTTACAAACTAATTTGTCATAACAGGCCCACTGTAAAAGATATGGCTCACAGGCATATCTGCCATATATTTCTTAATGGATTAGAAAATAATTAATGTTTATAAAGCTTCAGGCATTTTGTTTAATGAAGAGATTAAATGTAATGCCAAATAAACCTTTTATTCAGCTGTTTGGCATACATGCTGTTACATGTTTTACAGTTACTTAAGCTCAATTAACCAAACTTGAGACAATGGCAAGGCTGCCAAGAGCAGATCAACTGTTCACTGCTTAGAAGACAGGTAATTAAAACAAGTTCAGTTTATTAGAAAAGAGCTGAGAACACTAATAACTGTGGTTATTTACCTAGTCTGAAAGTAAAGCACCAGACAAGACATAAAAACTGTCCAGGCTATACTAGGTGACCAAGGTTACATATGTCATTAACTGGACAGCCCCAAACTGCCTCGATTCCTAAGGCAAAGAAAAAAAAAAACAAAACCAAAAACAAACAAAAAAAACCTATCAAAGTACATATGAGGGAGAGGGGAAAAGGTCGGAGGGTTAGTACTGAAAGCTCATATTTAAAGCTGCATTTTAAGAAGAAATTTACATAAGCAGGAAAAAAAAAAACCAAAGCATAAAAAAGGTATGGCAAGAGCTCTGGGGCCCTGAAAAAGCTTAGTAAGAAGCACTCCAGGGAATGAGTCAGGAAAGAGTCAAGTGTGAACATGAGAAAGAGAAGAGTAGACCTGATTTGTCCAGAATGACCGATGCAGTTGAAAAATTTTTCTTACCAACCTTGTTCTGGTAACAAGGTTACAGGATCCTCCTGTCTGACACCTCAAGGACCTATCTACTGTGCCATCTCCCGAAGGAAACTGGCAGGACAATCGGAAGCACTCGAATCTCACACAGAAAGTACGAGTTAGTAGAGAAATACGAAGAGGAAGATGATACTGAATAGGGAAGCTGACGAAACTGGTTAAGATTAAATAACAGAAAGAAGCAGCAGCTTGCAGAAGATGAGATCTGTAAATCCCAATGACGGAAATGCAATCTACAATCAAGACAGCTGGTAAAGGTCATTCAAGCAAAGAGCCCAACAGAAGAGAAGGATTACGAGGAGATTTAAATTCTGAGAGTTGCCAAACAAAGGGGAGAAAGAGAGGAAGAGAAACACTGAACAAAGATGATCATTAGTTACTTTTTCAAAACTTGTGTTTTTCTTTTTTTGACTGACTTTTTTAAAAGCCTTATCTCACAGAGACCCCTATATGCCATGTAAATTAATCCTTCAGACAACTTTATCTGAACTTTTGTAGGCATTTTGAAGATCATTTTCACATTACAATGGGTAACACAAAACACGGTCAGATTCCTTTCCTCTAACAAAAAGAAGATTGATACAGCAACTTGATCACACTCTAACATTACCTACACGGGAAAGAAATTTGTTAGAAGACTGAAGTTACCAGATAACATTATAATGAAACCAGAAAGCTGGAAGGTAGCAGTACGTATGTTTAGCAAAATTGGGAAGTGAAGCTGTTGTAAATTCACACTGAGCAAAATTAATTTGCAAATGTGCCAACCTACTACACTGGTATTCTAAATAAAGAATGAAAGACGTATTTTAGAAACCTGTCCTTCCTCAGAAAACCTAACAGACTGTTGCAGGAATTGTTTTGTGACTTGTTATGGCCTACACCATGCAGGATACCAGACTTGATGACCACAGGGAATGCTCCATTATACTGTGACAGATACAAAACTCTTGCCTCCTCCCTCTTACGCCACTGTTCCACTAATAAACATTCCGTATGAGAAAGTGATAAAGCTATGCATCTTCTATCAGCCTACATCTGTATCATAAATGAAATTGTTTCCCAGAAACAAACAAAAAACCCCACACCTGCCCACTCTTACATTTCCAGTATTGCATTCACTATAAGGATTTAACCACACACCTACAAGTCACACTTAGCATTCTTTTTATGACCCGTTCTTAAACAATAAATTTCTCCAAAACCTGCTTTTGATTAAAGTTTCTAACATATCACCAGTTATTTTATATCTTTCTGTAACAGAACGTGAACAAAAAAACATCAGTCCCCCGTGACTATGTTATAGGCAGTACAGCTGTAGAAAAGTAGTTTTGATTATTACTTAGAAACCACTAAATATTGTAGTAACTAGAAAGTTAAAGATAGGATAAGGAAACATACTGCCCATGAGACCAGTATCAAGTTCCTAATTCAGACTTTAGCGTTATGTAGAATACACATAAAAAATATGAAAGGACATGATTTGCCAGTACATTATGAAAACAATGTACTGTCTTCACCCTAGAATGGAACTAATACGTTTCTTGCAACACAGTCTAATTTATGATTGCGTGTAAGTGCCCTTGACAGAACTGTCCATACTATGACTCTGCAAAAAAACAAACCCAAAACCAACAAAACTGTTAATAATGAATTTAGCAATTTCAGTCAAATTGAATACTTGGATAAGAAATTACCTTTAAAATTACCACCCCCATACTTAGAACCATTATTTTAGATTTTTCATGCTTACAATCAGAAAAAAGCAAGGCTTTTGCAAAATGTTAGTACTTACTTATCTCCAAAGAATTTTCTCCAGAAATCTGCAGCATCAGCTTTGGTGATACGGAAGTTATCACCCTGGAATTGGCCATTTGGAAAAATAGCCTTGATTTCTGCAAGCATGTGGCTGAAGATGAGGGACAGCTTTGTTAGGTTTCTCCTGTGGATATAATAGGAAAAAAAAAATCACATCAACTCCATAAAATTTAATAAACTGAATCAGTCTTTCAGTATCTCATATATCCTGCATTTCTGTCTAATAACCACTGTGTGACACAAGAAAATCTTTGAGCTTTCAACCG
>WKFP01014908.1:134584-151331 GCA_011057875.1 Pterocles orientalis | reverse complement strand
CCAGTATTGCATTCACTATAAGGATTTAACCACACACCTACAAGTCACACTTAGCATTCTTTTTATGACCCGTTCTTAAACAATAAATTTCTCCAAAACCTGCTTTTGATTAAAGTTTCTAACATAACACCAGTTATTTTATATCTTTCTGTAACAGAACTTGAACAAAAAAACATCAGTCCCCCGTGACTATGTTATAGGCAGTACAGCTGTAGAAAAGTAGTTTTGATTATTACCTAGAAACCACTAAATATTGTAGTAACTAGAACGTTAAAGATAGGATAAGGAAACATACTGCCCATGAGACTAGTATCAAGTTCCTAATTCAGACTTTAGCGTTATCAGTTGTAGAATACACATAAAAAATATGAAAGGACATGATTTGCCAGTACATTATGGAAACAATGTACTGTCTTCACCCTAGAACGGAACTAATACATTTCTTGCAACACAGTCTAATTTATGATTGCGTGTAAGTGCCCTTGACAGAACTGTCCATACTATGACTCTGCAAAAAAACAAACCCAAAACCAACAAAACTGTTAATAATGAATTTAGCAATTTCAGTCAAATTGAATACTTGGATAAGAAATTACCTTTAAAATTACCACCCCCATACTTAGAACCATTATTTAGATTTTTGAAAATACAATTATTTTTCATGCTTACAATCAGAAAAAAGCAAGGCTTTTGCAAAATGTTAGTACTTACTTATCTCCAAAGAATTTTCTCCAGAAATCTGCAGCATCAGCTTTGGTGATACGGAAGTTATCACCCTGGAATTGGCCATTTGGAAAAATAGCCTTGATTTCTGCAAGCATGTGGCTGAAGATGAGGGACAGCTTTGTTAGGTTTCTCCTGTGGATATAATAGGAAAAAAAAAAATCACATCAACTCCATAAAATTTAATAAACTGAATCAGTCTTTCAGTATCTCATATATCCTGCATTTCTGTCTAATAACCACTGTGTGACACAAGAAAATCTTTGAGCTTTCAACCGAAAACATGTAAAGGAAATACAAATCACTACCTTGTTTCCATGTACTTCTGAGGACTTATTTTTCATCAGTCTCCATGAGTATAACATCATTTGTTCAAAAATCAGAAAATATTTGAGTTCTCAACTGCATATTCCAGATACACTTCTGATCCCCGTAAAGATTAAGCTTGAGTGTTTCTATTTCATTTAATCATTGCAGAAGCAGGAATTTATACTAATTAGACAGTTAATACGTAAAAAAGAAAACCCCACAAAAAACACCACACCAAAAAACTCAAAATATATTTTTATTAAGTGACATCAAACCTACTTCAGTCCACGTTTCTAGAAATACAAACACAGCACAGGACCAGATTTATTCTTTTTTCCTATGACAATTTTATTCTTTTTATGCTTTCCAGCTTTCCCTTACTGAAGCTACTTCCTCTTCTCTTTCTAAATGCCTTCTCTTTAGTTAAAACTTGTTTTCAGTTTTCAGTGTCACTTTAGAAACAAAAATCAAGGTTTTTGCTCTCAGCTCACTTCCATAAGCTTTCCAGACTTGTAGCAGTTAATAAAAAATTGTTTAGTTTTTGGCACAGAAATCCCATTTAGCATAGCACAAAGAACATTGCGTCCTTAAATGCAAATAATCCTATTTTATGGAAAAATCTGTCCGAGATGGTGGGGAGAAGAGAGAGAAAGGTGAAGCAATCTTTTTTATAGTTTTCTTCTGGAGATTCCATAGATGATCCTTGCAGTAAAAAAGGGGTATCTTCCCACCTAACATATGAAATAGAGACCACCCAGGAGACTGAGAAGTTTCTGATGAAGAATTTGTACCTTTATCTGTGTCAAGCCCATTCACTTTCATGATCTCAGGTACTATTTAATGGTACCTCAAACAATTTAATGAAAAACATAAAATTCTTATCAATCACATAATTTATTACTGCTTATAGACACTATTTTAAATAAATCCAAATTTATTTGTAAATCCCTAGCCACATGGAAAGATTAAGATAGATTTTTACACATGCATACCAAATAGCTTTCAAAATGCTCAAAATCTCAAAAAAAATGGTTGAACAGATTTACTGGGGTCTTCCTAAAAGAACACTCAACGTAGTACTGAAGCAGGAATTATTTCAACTAAATTTGTGAACAACTTAGAGATTCCTGTGGAGGCCGTGTTGCAGATTTTATTACAGGTTTTGCTACCAGGAAAACTATGATAGAGACAGTTATTTTGAAAACATTAAGTAATTTAAAACAAACAACCCCCCGATGAATACACTCTCCCTCCCCTCAAGATCCAGAATGATTGTAGGGCTAACTCCTTCAGAATCCTTTAATTCCTCCAGTATAATCAGATGTCTGTAATTATGATGCCCAACTGTTCCTTATTTTCTAGATTTGTTCCTTGCTGTCCCCCTTCCTATGTGCTTTGTACTTTAATTACACACACGTGTTCTTTATTATTTTACTCCTCAGAACTCAAGCCTGATGCAGAGAGCAAGCAACAGCTATTTTAATGCAGCTTCCTCAGCCTGCCATAGACCCAAGACTAAGCAAGAAACTTTCTGTACTCAGGACAGATGTGAACATGATTCAGTGCAAGTCTAAGCAGAGCTCTCCCTTGCCTGGTACACCATGTATCTATTTACATTAGCAGTGTACTGTGCTTCAGGGGTTCTTTTCAGGTTCAAATTTACCTTGTGAGCTTGTTGGATCCATGAGGCTTGAGCCCTGTAGTGAACTAAGGGATGAAGTCAGGTGTAGGTGCCACCTGGGGCTCCTCCTTGCCCAGAGGGGAGTGGGTGTGTCTGTATGCACAAGCCCATGCACATGCATTGCCTGTTAGGTATAGCTGTACAGTACACGACCAGAACCAGTAACTGGTAGGAACTGGACAGCAAACACACAGTATAGACATGTATCCAAATGGTCATATCTATATCACAGACCCTGTTCCTTCCCTCTTGGAACAGCACTAGTCACCAAGTGTATCAATACACTTCTGTTTCATTATACAAGTTGGTTAAAACAAATAAAAAAGTCAAATTATTTTTGTTTGTATACATATAGACAAGAAAAAAAAGTTTTAATATCAAACTAAGATACCTTCTTTTTATCTGACTTGAAAGCTGAAACTTGAAACCAACCAGAACCTTATCTGTGCCTGAACACATCACATAGCATGTGTGCTTAACAGAAAACGTCAAATTCTTGATCATTTATGTATAGGGTAGCTGTGTTTCCTCTCTAATTTTGATTCTTACTGTACCAGATTATTATCTCAAATCCTTCTTTGGCATCAAATAGTCATGATAACTCATGTCTTAGCTTTTCACTTACATTTTTTTTCTTCAGAATTGTAAAGCACATACTGCACCTTTTTTACTTATATATGCTTATGTGATACCAGATCTTAGTAATTTATTGAGACACTGATACAAAGCTCAATGATTTCAGAAATGGTTTTCAAGAATTATACACGGTGCAGAGACAATGCCATGGAGGTGGGCCTGTGATTTTCCATACCTGTGCATTTCCCTCTTCCCACAGTGTCTATACATTTTAGCACATGTACTTTTGCTGCCTTGTGGAAGGCTTTCCCAGGGCATCTCAAGGAGCACATACTCCACTTCATCCGCTTCTCAGTCTGTGCCGCTCCATTTTTTAAGTTAGGAAGACTCCTTTTTCTCCCCCCATATAAAGATGGAACAGTGTCAAAAAATTTCCATCTTATTTTCCATTTTTAAATGTAAGACAAGGTATCCAGCTCTTATTTATTTAAAAACAACTAAAAACATCAGCTTCAGCATTTTGGTGAATAATCCTAACAGAAGACAGAGTCAGTCTGAGCCACCTATTTTAGGTCTCATTCCCACCAGGAGGCTGTAAATAAAATAATGTTTATCAACTCAGTCTGCATTTCTGACTGCAACACAGGCTTTTCTTCTCCTGGTCACAGTAAAGACTGTCGTAGTGGCAGAGGGACAATTGTACTGGCAGCCTGGTGGCACGGAAGAGCTGAGCAGTTACAAGCTCTGGAGACACCCTTTGACTCACTAGATTCGAGCAGGGGAGAGATATCTTAAATGATTATATTGGAGCTTTACCTTTCAGAAATCAAAATCAAACAACACTGCCTCTTTATATCCAGCTGAAATGAGATGGCAATTCTCCACAATATAATAACTACCATGGTAAGATTTAAGAATATTTTAATACTAAATAATGCTGTATCAGCTGCATTAGGTCTCTTCCATATTATTTGCAACATACTCAACACCTATTACTTGATGTTTTTCCTATGATTCATGCTTAGCTTTTGCCAGCTGAAATTGATGCCATACAGCTCAAATCCCTTGTGAACTTGATTTCTGAAGTATCGGTTTTCAGTCATACTCTACTACTTATTGCCAAACATGCTTGCACATGAGATCTACTGAAGAACCAACGAGGTTTGAACCAACCCCAGAACACCTAAGATAAAAATTAAAAATTGAATGTTCACTTAGTATAAAATTGTAAAGGTCTAGTGAATCAGTAAACATCTTTTGGTTAATTAGAAGAAAGATACTTTTTCTTTTTTTAATTTCAAAATTAATCTGTCTTTTGGAGTTATACCTCACCAGAAAGTTTTCTAGACAGACAGTAATGCCTGAAAACAAGAATTATGAGTTTTTTCACTTTTCAGTAAATTACTATATTCTGAAACAACCTTCTCTTCAACTCTGGGGAGGTGGGTCGGGCTAGAGAATACTGCAGAAATTTCACAACTGAAAGACTTTTCAAGTACCCAGTCATATGTAATTTGAAAATAGGGCTTAATAATGGAAATATTCCAACAACCCAGCCATAACCAGAGCAGCAGCAGCTAGTAGCAGAAGGTCTGAAGCAGTCCTACCCTCCTGGATCTATTAAACAGGATAGGGAAGCGTGATGGGCATGCAATAATACGGTAAGTTTTGGCTATATCAACTTTGTAATCACTGTATGAAAGCTAATTTTACTTTTTGGAAGGCAATACGGTTTAGCAAACAGAACTGGATAGGGAATTAGTTAGTGTCTCTTCCTTTCCTGCTACTGGCCTGATTGATGAGATGGGAGGAACACCTGTGTCCTGCATTTACTGCCTGCCTATGCAGGTACACAGTGTAAAATACTCAGAGCTCCAAACAAATACACTTGGCAAAATCAGCATATTCATAAATATACAAAGCAAAGCACACATCTGTGCCCTGATCCTTCATAATTACTAGATTTCACAGACAATAACCAAGACAAAGTAATTTTAGCAACATGTATTTATATCTCATACAACTTGAAAATGCATAAACCTACTTACATACTGTATGTGCATATAATTTCTACCTTTATGCTTACATATTACCATCTTCCATGAAAAACAATTTGTACAACTATACACATTTCTATGTCTTTGCAGTTATGTCAGTCCAAAAATTAGGTTACTGCTGGGTTTCCTTCTTCATTGCATCTAGTAAGTGTTTAATCTTTCTGCATCCACAAAGATATATATTGTTAAACAACAACCTGCTGTAATAAACAATCCATCAACTTTCCAAGCTCATAATACATAACTCAATTCCCTGGCATAGAAAAAGAGTCTTTAGAGCGAGAATATATTCCTTTTGGCAGCAAAAAATAATTTCCAGATCAATCTAACACAAAAGTAGACTAGACTATTACTAACAGATAATTCCTCTACAATTTTTATTTAGAATAATTGTACAAAGCCTGCTCTGTTAGCTGGCAAAACTGCAAATTGTAACTGCTTATGAACCACAATAAAAGGAAGCTTGAAACACCCTCATAAGGTGAATTGTTTATTTTGAAAGTTAAAAACCCACACTCCCAAATATTAAAGCTTCAAAATCCAAAGCATATGTACAGAGCTCACTTCACATAACTAGTTATATTAAAAACAGACTTCTGATCCAGATGTTTGAGTTGCAGAAAAACACACTGACCCTACAAAATACATGTTACTAATCCAAAGTGACAGAATAGAATCTTGTGATTCACAGAAGAGGGAAGGGGAGACCCATGTTTGAGCTCTTCCTCTCTGCTCTCTGAGAGTTCAGCATTTACATTTTGTGCCCCAGGCTTCCATTCTGTGAAAAAAAAAAAAAAAAAGCCATTTCCAATTATTTCCCATTTGTATTTTGCCACCATGAGGAAAATAATTTCGGCTCACAAAGCCCCTTGACAGATTACGCTTCTGCCATTAACTATTGACAAGCGACACAGACAGAAATACACTAAGTTCAGGACAAATCACGAAAAAAAAATTCTGAAGAAACATCTGAATTTCTGAAGATCTCCAGAAGTCACAGGAACGTGACTAAAAATCATATATGCTGCTAGCAGTTCACTCTTGACAATCCAGTGTAACCCTGACTCATTTATCCCACTTCCTCTTCCAGAACTTCCCCTTTCACAGGCAGCAAACATAGGAAGAAAAACAAACAAACAAACAAACCCAACCAAAAAACCCCCAGTTCTGCTGTTTTAGAAAACTACAGGTGTAGAATACAGCCAGACAGTCTCAACAATGGAGCTCTCCTTAACACTACAGAGGAAGTAACGGAAACCAAAGGTTCCTGTCAATATGCCTGCAGAGAAAAAAAAAACAAACCTGTCTACCATCATATTTGGCAATCAGCTTAACTCTCCAGCTGTGCAATAATTATTTTTAAAAGCCATATAAGAACTGGGTATTTTTAGGGACCAAACTATATGGCCTGTTCTTGGGATGAAATATTCCTGGGACTAAGAATAAGCATGGAGCTCCATTTCCTGGAAGGAACACAGACAAATAACTTAATTTTGCTGCACTTTAATATTCTTCATCTGTAAACACAGGAAAAAAAAATTACTGCCTTAAACGTGGTAAGGTTCAGCTAATAATTTAATTCATCATATTCTAAACATGGAAAAACAAGTACAAAATTGTGAGAAACTAGCTGGAGGCAACTACTACTTTTCCTTGAACCTGAGAGGAGTTGAGCTTACCATAAGCAAGAAAGCAGTACCCTTCCTTGAATGTCTCTCCATCAGCCTCTGACAGACACAAGGAGTACTGTGCAAGTCTACTGCAGCTGTGCTATTCACAATGGATACTAAATGGAAAAAATGGCAGATTTGGCGTAAGATTTGAGCGAGGATGTTTGGGAAAACAAAAGAAGAATTTTCCTCTGTATTTTTCTTTGGTTAAAAATCATTTTCCATTGATACACCAACTTCCACCAGCAGTCTGGCTCCTTTCATTCTTGTGTTTTAAAGACCAGAAGAGTATCAAAATGGAAGAAGTCAACGCTTGAAGAATTCAAGATTTCAGGCCATCTTTCAAAACTGCTTATCAGCTGTCATTGCTTGTATAGTTGGCATTTGCTGCCCTATTTACACAAAAATAAAGAATGAACATAATATACAATAGCTTAGTAAAAAAAAATGGAATATAAATACAAGGGAAGGAAGATGGCCAGGGTTTCTCCAAATCTGATGACTATGTTTACTTGCTACTCCCTCTGATCTTTAATTTATGAACTGGCATGCCCTTGTGCCTACTAACATTTCTTAAGCAAAGTTCTATCCAAGGATTATATTTCTTTTCCATACAGCAGCAATCATTAATAGCGCGCCTATCAGCGGGACTCTACAGCCCACATTCTGAAAATTTCACTACTTCCAGTTCTGTCCAAAGGACAGTTATCCAGCACAGATGAATGTCTCAAGGTACTCCTAAAGCTATTTCATCTCTCTTCTCACTAGTGCTCAGGTATACGAGGTAACACAAAGAGCACCAGCTGGAACTAAAGTAACAGTGGAAATACAGTCTGCATAAAGCAGAATCTGAGTTGTCAACAATTTAAAAAAGGCATGTTGACAAGGTAAAGATCTAATAAGTTTCCCCATAAATAGTTATTATCTCTATTTACAGATGCAAAAGGACAGAGGTAACCCAAAAAAAACTCTAGAGAATGCTACTCACAGAAAGAAATTTGAATAAAATTGATCTGAATACTTACCAGTATAAATACTTTGTAAAGGATAGTCAATCCTATGACATTATAAATAGCAACACATTAAGAGCTAAAAGATTTATTGATGTTACTACTGAAGCTTTTAATTGAGCTACTGTATCATCCTTACAAAACACGAGTCAACACACTTATCTGATGTGTATAGAGAAAAAAAATAATGCTGGACTCTGGGTTTTTTTTTAGTTTTATTTGCTACTTTTTAACAGTCAACTGCTTTTGCACTACAGTTCAACTAATCAGTATCAACACGTTCTTTAGCACGGTTCTGCTTCCTCCATCCGCCTCCTGTAGATGTCTTTGTCTACCAAGAGCCAATGTTATTAACTGAACACTGATTTAAGTGTAAAACCCAATACCTGCATCTATAAATGAAACTGCAGTTGTCACAGAAATGCCCAGGAACAAGGGTAAACCCCTTTTTTTTTGTTAAAAGTTGAATTAAGTCATTGAGTACACAAATATGTAGAACTTTTTTAAAAGCATAAGTGAATTAATATGAAACAAGGAAGAAGCAATTAACATGCTTTCACCATCTTCCAATGCTTTCTCAAAGTGGAAGGAACATTCAAAAGAACACTTGGCCAAAGTAGGCAGTCTGTTAAAAGCAGAGGTGTGACTGGTGTAATTTTTTTAGTACCTCATTAGAACAGTAAACATCTTGAATTTCACTGCAAAGTGAGGTCAGTACTAGAGTTCATACTATCTGTGTACTAGAAGTGTAACTGATAGCATCAACAGTTGTTAACATTTCCCCATATAATCAGCACCCTCATAATTCTTGTGAGGATTACTTGCTTTGGAGATTATCCATGCCATGGATAAAGCACACCTATGCCAGGCCAAGCAAGGCTGCATGCAAAAAGAAACACTTTCAGTACGTGGAGCAACTCAAGTGACTCTGGAAGGGATACAAGGCTCAGTTTTGCACAAATCCTACCACACCAGTCCAAACACCAAAGATGGCATAAGGAGTTACTGATGTGACTAAATGCTTTATTTCCTTGACAGCAACCTAGCAAGAGCAAAGGAAAGTGGTTTAGTTCTGTGTTACGCTTCTGCTATCAGGCAGCACCAGGAAACTCGGTGGTTGAGGTGCTAACATCACCAAAGCATGTGTGCCATATAGGCACCCTGAGAAAAGCCCTTAGTATCCAGGTCTGCCTGTTACCTGAGCAGCAATCAACTGATGACACAACTTTTTTGGGTTGCAGTGTGCTATTTTCTTACACAGAAATAGTCTAGAACAGGTACTGCAGGTTTGTTCTCTTGGAATTTTCTATTCAGACTCTATTACTTCACCTTAAAACATGCTGTTATGATGTTTTCTAAGTGAAATAAACTAAAAAGAGACTCCACAGAAATATGTATATCCTCAGCTGTAGGCAGCATAAAGTACTTAATTTTAAAATCAAAACCTACTATATTCTGCAACAGTGTAGTTTCTGGTGCAGACAAATCTTTCTGATTGTTAAACAGTTAATCTAAAATTTTTCAGGCTTACTGCTCTTGTCATACTCAATGACTGCAGAAAAAATCTGCAACACAATCAAGCCATTTCTGAAAGCAGGACTAGTAATACTTTTTGCTGACATTGAGTTTGCCAAACTAATATACATATGTGTCTTTTTTCCATACATATTGTTCTCAAGTACCTAAATCCAATTTTGATATTTAACAGGAAATGGTTTTTGAATCACATGTGCCTCCCCATACTCTTGTGAAAATTTACACAAATTTGGCCAAATGATGAAACAGAGGGAAATCTTATCCGAGAGAGCCCAAAACAAAATTCAAAATTCTGAGTTCCTACCGTTGACTAAATTACATTGACACATCTGCAGATGACAACTCATCCTGAGCTAGCTTGCAGCTGTGGGGCACAACTCTAAGTAGCAGGCTTTTGATACCAAACAGGATAGGATAAGACAATTCTTCCCCATTTCTCTCAGTGAAGCCCACAACAAACTCAGAAAGGAAGACAAGCCGTTTGATTCAACAGCAAACAAGACAGAAGCTACAGAAGAGAGAGAGAAAAAAAAATAGATGGCAACATCGAACTCAGTGAAACTTAAACGAAAAGGTTATGATAATGCAGAGCAGCACAGGAAAGCCCATGAGAAAATGCCATTGCTTTTAGAGAAGAATTTGAACAGCATGAAAAAAAACTATAAGGAGATGCATTAAACATCAGGAACAAAAGTATGTATTTTATGGTTGCTTGCAAGTGAACATCTACCCTGCACATTCAGGCCTGACAAGGCAACAGTTCCATGGAATAAGAAAGTTTCATACTGTATTTAGAGAGTATCACAATGTGAAAATACAAAGGGGATCAACCATGGTCACACATATCATTTCTAGCAATTCTTTTGAGATCTTACCTTTTAAATTTTAAAATATTATAATCTTTTAATGAGTCCTAATTAGTGTAGTAGTATTTTTATTGGACAGATCTTCTGATACAGGTGAGGGATCTGAATTGAAGTTTTAAAATATCTTAGCATTCACTTTCAAGCATTAGGAGTGCAGAGAACTATCAAAACTGCTGTATTTTTTTTAGATTATTTTAGATTGTGCCATAACCTGCAGAAGTTCTTATTACCTGCTGTGTCATGTATGATTTCACTGAGTGCAAGTCAATGAGATTGCAAGTCAACAAGCTGTTCCACCATTCCTAAGAGAATGGCCAAAAGGGAATTTTCCTGGCTGAGCGGCTTCTGAGACTTGGTCGAGAGACAATGCTGTGCTGCACATTGTGCCTTATAACTCAGCTTTTTCTGAAGTCCTTGGATTTTACTTTTTTGAGCCTCTTGTACATCATTACTTCTATGTATTTGTTCTGTGGCAGGAGCCTCTCATCAAAAGCTGAGTTAATTGTTTTACAAAGACTAACCCTTTTCATCCCATATATCTATCTGTTAAAAGTATCACCATTAAATTAGTAGAGGAACTCCCCAACTCCACATCTTCACAAACACATTTTTTCACAGACCTTCCACTAGGTCAAAAATAAGAATTTTTACCCTAAGCCCTGAAATAAGATTCCATGCAGGCAGCCACTCTCATTAAAGCATTCTAAGAATTGTCATTAAAGCATTCTAAGAGTTGTTTTTCATGTGGTCTAAAAATATATTATATTTACCAAAATGAAAGTCCAAATGAGAGCTAAATAAAAAATATAATAATCAGCCTTCAAACCAAGTCTCAAGTAATTCCTACAGCTAAAGTTATTGAATTCCTATTAAACATATAAAAATTCCCCTTTCTTCAGATGCACTTCAATCAAATCCACCTGACATCAATCACTGAAAATGATTCGAACACTACTTAGTGCCCAGATCTAGCTGGTTTGCAACATTCAGTTAACAAAAATCTGTGTCACATAGCTAAACAGTGTCACACAAACACATATGGCACAGAAATACACAAAACATTTGAAGTACTGAAATTGTATGTGGGTCTCAGAATAATCACTGTGTTTATTTACTGAGAGAATGCAAACTGACTTTCAATCAAAGAAAAAAGTTACCATCTCTGGCCAAAAGCAGTAAACAATACAAATCTACCCTATTCCCTTTCATATATACCCTGAAGCCATCAGCCTCCTGTCCTCTCGCCTACAGGAGCATGTCTAAACCATTTAAAACTAGATATATTGCTGAGGGGTTACGAACTTTACCTGTACAGAATAACGAGGAAAGAAAAATCAAATACTTGGTTCCAAATTGTTATTTGGAATAGTTTTGCGATGCTATACCTACTTACAGCCCACGAGGTCAATAGATATCCAAGAGGACAATTAGGTAACAAAGCACAACAGGCTCAGGAAATCCTTGAGCTAAAAATGGCCAAAGGCTGGGAGAGTACCAGGGGAGCATAATATATTACACGTTTGCCTCATTTATTCTTCCATATGTATCCGCTTATGCTTTACCATGGAAAACAAGGATGACTATACTGATTCAGATGAAGGGTCTGTCTTAAGAACTTAAGACATGGTACTCAAGATCGTTACCCTATGTTCCTAAGTTCACTTACTTTATTCCTCATACAATTTGATAGCACAAAACCTTTAATACCATTTCACCCATAAATTAATTTTGGATGCCTTGGCAAATGAAAACATCCTACAAGATGATAATCATTCTCTTTCACCCCCATAATTGGGACTGAAGAGCTGAAGTTGCCCGAAACGCAGACTGCATCACAAATTTGTCTGTGTGTTCCACTGCAAGGGTGGCCTGGCAAAGTTGAGCAGTAGGAAAGGGCAGGTGATGGTGCAACAATGCACCAGGCAAAGCTCCAGAGGAGTAGCAGGCTCATTCAGGGGCACAGCACTACGCTGTGCTTTAAAATGAGATGCAACAAGAACCTACAAGGGTACTTGTGGACACTGGAGTAGTGAGTAGTGTTAAGAGGGCTGATGGCAAAGTCGAATCACAGATGTCTTCCAAGATAGCAAATTTTAAAAGTAAGAGCCAAGTAAGACAGCATTCCTAAATTTGATCAAGAGGCTCATAGAGGCCAAGAGTTTACAGAGAATGAGAAAAGGTTACTACACCACAGGTGGAGTGGAAACATTAAAATTCTGAGTGGCAATGTGAAAAATCTGTACATTTTATTCACTGCTAAATCTTACCATGTGCAAGCTATTAAAACAATACACATGAATACAACCACAACTGGAAATAAAATAGACTAAAATTATTATTTTTTTAAGGCATGAAGGTTCTAAGAGTCACACCCAATTTTTATTCCCCCGGGACTAAACACTTGCTCAGTTTTGCCTAGCAATGAAGTTTACTTTGCTACTTGCAAGAGTAAACACTTTCTGTGATTATGGATTCCTGGATCAATCAACCAGCCACTGAAAACTAATTGCTTTGAAACAGGAAAGTAAAACTAAAGACAATAATATTCTTCTTTCAAGCACAAAAGCATTCCAGCTCTTGCTACCAAACTAAGAACAGAGGAAAAAGCAGACAGAATTCACATCTTAAGTTCAAATAAAAATCTCTGGACACTAAGAAATCCAGCTCTAAGTTTCTAACCACTCTTTTTTCATGAATGATCTTTAAATCACTTTACTATATATTCTGGCACATTCTTACCCCCTGAAAATACTTATATTAAGATTATATGAAGTTGTATATACTGTCTTTAGTTTAGCTGGTGGACCCAACATTTCTATTTCTCCAATTACTTGAACGCTGTAGCTAAATTTAACCCCCCCCCCCCCATATTCTGAACCACCATCAGGCTAAAATATTCACAGTCAAAAACATATTCCCACCTCTAGTTTTCAGATGGTTATCATGGGTTAGGAAAAGAGCATTAATTCCCAAAGTGTACCATGTATTTAATTGCTCTTTTATACTATGAATAATAGGAAGACTGTTTAGATCTGAAGTGAAGGGAAACAGAATTAAAAAAAAATAAAAGTGCCTTCTTTCCATCTCTGGGAAGCTCAGAGCACCAGCTACCATGGCAGATTGCCTGCTGAGGTTTGGCACAATTCAAAATACCCATGACAAAGAGCTCCACTTGATGTGGCATATTTGGTTTAGGAAACCATTTTCTCCTGTACTAGCAGTTTTCATTCTACATTAAGTGGCATCCAACCTGAACTGTCTGACAGAAATACTATTGCTGTTGTAAATCATATCTGAGTTACTATAACAAATACTTGTGATCAATAGCTATCATTTGATCTTACAGTCGAATAAATTACAAAGCCTCTATCTGCTAAAGAGGCTGAAAAAAATCATAACCAAAAAAAAGAATTATTCCAGCTGTCTACAGCAGTTACATACTAAAGAAGCTTATGCAGCCACCTTTAACAACATCTCAATCTATCAACAAAAAGACAGCATTTGGGAGAGTTCTTGTGCCCCAAGTCCCTGCACAGCCTGCCCTGTCCCTGGCTGGCTTCCCAGTAAAAAGCAAGGCCCTGTACACCAGTTTCCACCAGAAGTCCCACAGTACTTCTTTGCTCCTCCTATTCCCTAATGGCTGAGAGTAAATTTTTCATCTGGCTCCCAGAGAAGAGAGAGGAAAGAAGGTGACAGACGGACAGGAAAGGGGGAACAGAGGAGGCAAAGGCCAAATAGTTTTCCTGGGGCTTCTTGCTTCCCACCCACCAAGCCACATACCACAGCTCCACAAGGGAGAGCCCCCTCGTTAGTACAGAAGACAAAATAGTCTCCGACGCAGAGCATTCTCATACAAAACGCTCATCCATGGAAAAGACCAAAGCAAAACATAAAACATTTACTGCATTGCACTCACACGCTTTCCTACTGGTCTAAATCCCACCAGATCACAGTAAACATCTGGGAAGGGAAAGAACCGTACTTCACGTTAATACCCTGAACATATAAAATTCCCAAATACTTCTCCAAAGAGCCTGATGATTAAAAGGCCTGGCTGGTATGTCAGACTGACTCACTGCTTAAATCCAGAATATTAAAAGATTAGCCAGCCAGAAGAAACTTTTGCCATGAGTGATGTTGGTTAAAAGGTAAAGAGATCTAGAGAAAATATTGTTAAAAAAAAAAAAAAAACAGGAGGAGGAATTGAAAAGGACATTAAAATATTTTTTTAAAAAAAGGTGGAGGGTGAAAGAGGATATATAGTATAAAACCCTTTGAAAACTGAAAAATGAGAGAATGATAGAAAGATAGAAATGAGAAATGGAAAATATACGTTTCTGGTTCTTCCTTCAGAACTCTATAGTTCACATTTTCCTCCAAGTTTAGTCACCTCAGTTGCACACATGATGCACAATAGGCTCACTTGCTAGTAACAGAAGATGTATGACTAACAGGGCAGAGTAAGTTTTGATTTCAGTAGCTATGTATAACCTCAGTATATTTAAAAAAAAAAAATCAGTCAAAATGTACAAGTATGTGAAGAATAACTCTCCACTGGATATTTCCATTTCTTGGTCTATCTAGTCTGGCTGCAAGGAGTCTAGTAATAACAGAAACAATGCACTAACACTGAGCAGTTCATCAGCATCTTACACTAGCTGTACATAACTCTCTTGGAGAATACGAAAACTATCTATTTCCAAAAGCAACCCTGTAGTATGTGTCGGGAACAATGTAAATAATTTTTAATTGGGACTGTGCTAAGCAGCAGTTTCAATCTGCAATGTTTACTCAAAGAATCAAAACTGTGGAAATGGGAAAGTGTTTTCAAAGTATTTAATTCTCAACAGCCTACTCAAGCTCCAGTTAAATGTTTTTAATGGCATTTTTAAGCAAAACGTCATTGGGACAACATAGCTCTTTTTAGAAGAAAGAGCAATGCTAAATAAATTGTAGCTAATCTAAACTCTCAGCTTATTTAATAGTAATTTTAAGTGGAGACGAAGCTATAGGAATATGTTCCTGAGAGGGATCACTTTTCCTGCAGAAGAAAGTTGAGCCCTCAACTACAAAGTTTTATCAGTCAAAACAGAAAACATTAACATCACAGAGGAACTCTCAGAAACAGGTGTAACCCTGTGAGCAGGTGCTGGGGGGTCAAAGACATCCTGCTGCAGGCTGAGGACTTCATGTGAGGGTCTAGCTTTCCACACTTGCACCTGTGCAAATTTAGCACCAAGTGTAAAAAAAATCGCCAATTCCAACTTTGTACACCTGCAAGTGTGTGCACAGGTGCAGCTTCCCTGTGACTGAAGGCCAGCATGTTTAACTGCCCTGACCACATATCGCCATTTCTTCCCCATGCAGCCCCCAGCCAGCCCTCTACAATGGGTACTTAAATACAACACAGTTATTTTTATCATCGAAACCAAGTGGGGGGAGTTGGAGGGGAAGATCCTGGAAGCATTCAATAAAAACATCCATCCTATTTGTACACAGGAAACTTAAGCCTGTATTCAAGTTGTACTGAAGTAATTTCACAGTCAATTGATAGAGCTCAATGGATTCTGCTGAAAACAAAGTTCATCCCACTGTAAATCTGGTGCTATATTCAGATGGCCTAAATTCCACCTAGCTCGCTATGTGCTTATCTTTGAAAGCTCATGAAGCAGGGCACACTAAACAACCTGCAACTAAAAAAAAAAGAGTTTAAAAGCAGCACATAATCCCTTCTAAAATTCTTTTGATATAAAATTATGCTTTTACCCAAGTATTAGGAATGTCACTGAAAAAGACTTCTCTTGATTTAAAAAAAATAAGAAAATCATAAACATTTATGCTTTGTTTAAAGAATTATTATCATAGAATCCCAGAATGGTTTGGGTTGGAAGGGACCTTAAAGATCACCAAGTTCCAACCCCAGGCCCCAGGCCTGGACACAGTGCTCCAGATGGGGCCTCACAAGAGCCGAGTAGAGGGGCACAATCACCTCCCTCTCCCTGCTGGCCACCCCTTTTTTAATGCAGCCCAACACACAGTTGGCTTTGCGGGCTGCAAGCACGCACTGCTGGCTCATATCCAGCTTCTCGTCCACCAGGACGCCCAAGTCCTTCTCCGCAGGGCTGCTCTCAAGGAGCTCTTCCCCCAGTTTGTATAAATACCTGGGGTTGCCCCGACACAAGTGCAGCACCCTGCACTTGGCCTTATTAAACCTCATTAGGTTTACACGGGCCCACTTCTCCAGCCTGTCCAGGTCCCTCTGGATGGCTTTCCTTCCTTCCAGTGTGTCGACAGCACCACTCAGCTTAGTATCATCCGC
>WKFP01014908.1:119350-133733 GCA_011057875.1 Pterocles orientalis | reverse complement strand
TGCCCTATACTGGAACGATCCTTGATTTTTACCCATAAGCTCTCGACCTGATCGTGGCTGTTCCTCAGACACAGCTCTTCACAATCTATCCCCTCTTTGACATAGAGGGCAACTCCCCCACCCCTCCTACCTTGCCTCTCCCTTCTGAAGAGCCGATACCCCTCAATGGTGGTATTCCAGTCATGGGAGTCATCCCACCATGTTTCCGTGATAGCAACAAGGTCATAACTTTCCAAGTGCAACACGGTTTCCAGCTCATCCTGCTTATTTCCCAGGCTGCGTGCGTTGGTATAAAGGCACTTCAGCTGGGTTTTCTGTCTCACCGCCTTCATAGAGGATACAGGATCCCCTAGAACAGCAGCATCCCCCTTGTGTACTCCATCCCTTTGCACTCCACCCTCTTTGCCCATCAAGTTTGGTACAAGGCCTCGAACAACCCTCTCAACCCCAGAGGTCCTCATTTTGTCCCCTTCCCCCTTCATACAGGTTTCCTGTGATTAGTCCTCTCCGTCTCTGAAAAAGTTTCAGCTCATGGTAAGGGAAGGGATATAGCTTTCTTGAAACTTAATCAGAACCAGTTTGTTTGTTTTGGGATGCTCTCAGGGGGCACTTACCACCCCTTCTACACTATCATCCACCCTCTGTAGACTGTGCAGCTTATTTTCTTCAACAGAGAACAAAAGGCTGGGATATCGATTGTCCTTCATTGCACAGAAGGAGGTGATCCTTTTATTATCAAATCCATACAAATCATAATATCAAGAATATATTTAATATATGGTGGCATTTACCCTCAATCCATGTCATAAAAACAGCATGCTGTTTCTACGTGGTAAATTGTGTGGTAAATGTCACATTAGCATGTTATATAAAAAAAATATAACATTTTCTTCTGTTTCTGACTGTATATGATCTTCCTAACCTACTACATTCAGCTCTGCTCTTTGCTATTTTCCTTAAATTACTTGCATTGTTTATTTAAACATTTATTCAGTTGACTTGAAATGTATTTTTCAGCAACGAGTAGGAGTGAGGTTAAGTATCAGCTACCTTGATAACCAATAAACTACTTCTTTCCTGTGTGCCTTTTGGTATCAGAGTACACCGAGACATACACACACACACACACGATATTAGAGGATATCCATGATATGTAATTGGCAGTTTGCTGAAGAGGCTGAAGAACTCGACAGTAGGCTACTTCCTCTCCTACACTGTAAAAAACCAAACCTGAACTGAACATGTGTTTGTTCAGACTCTGGGGAGCAAACATTTGCTGTGTGTTGCCCCCAGCCCCATACTTCCCTTTCATGTTCTTGGTTGCAGTTAAGACTTCTTAGATGCATGACAGGACACAATCGGACAGCAGAAATATATTTACATACCTTGCGCCAGATTATGCATTTTGCCCTCTGAAGAATGAAAAGCCTGGCCTCGCACAAACCACAAGTTTTTCTCACAATCTGTGTTACCAAAGGACCTCAAAGAAAAGCCAGGATGAGGTATGGGTTCCATCACCGCCACCACCTACAAACAGGGTCACAGCACTCCACCCATGGGGAGGACAACCAGCTCCAGCTAAGCCCTTCAGTTGGTCAGCATTGCTCCTTCTTTCACAAAAGACTGTTATTATGTGAATAACTTAACTAAGCAGTTAATAAGCCTCTGCACCACAACATGTCACAATGTTGACTTGTGCTCAACAGCATGTTAAAATGAACTCTTTGAACTGAGTTTTTGCTATATCCTATAGCAGATACATGGCTAATGTTTGCTAACTTGTTTTTTAGGAAAGAGTGGAGAAGGAAAAGATACACTTTTAACAAGTGGTCGACAGCCCTGGACACTCTGGCTATAGGTGTTAGGAAACAAAAGCAGGCCAGGGCATGAGTGCTCCTACCTGCAGGCACTACAGTTTCCCTGCTCGCAAGTGCTTTGGCATGGCTCTGGCCCAGGCCAATTAGTGCTCTGCCACATAACACCTAGGTACCAGACGTGAAGAACTGTTCCCAGCAGGCCATATGGATCAGGTCTCCTTGTCTTGAGAGAAGAGCATGTTCTTCCACACATACGTCATACCGTGCCATTACTCCTGAGGATCACACAATGAGTGTTAGCCCATTTTATTCATGGGTGCAAAAATGGCCATCACGTATAGAATTGAAATTACATCTAGGGAGAACTGGCAAGCAGGGATCTAACTCAGGAACATACTTAAGGCTTCTGGACAACAGTGAACCTCAGCAGATGTCTAAGTACCTGATCAATTAAAAAAGGAAGCCTAAAGATATCTGAGTTAACCTATAAAAAAAAAGTTAGTGGTGATTCGACTGAAACCTTTGTAGTGATTGTTTCTATTGAAGAAAGTATTTCAGTTGTGTACAGCCAGCAACTGAAAGCAAGGGAAAAGAGTAAGGGAAGAACAGCTTGTGTGTTTAAATAAAGGGCAATAAATTATTTGGCATGCACCTTTTATAATAAAAGTGTACCAGAAACTTTATAGTGTAAAAACCTGAATATTCATTCTCCAAAGCACAAAGCTATTTCAGCATCTGTTGAAAATACTGCATTATCTAAGAATGTAACTATGACACAAATATACAGAACTATAAATACAATTACATCTGTAGTTTTTATGTAAAGTAATCAGATGTTATGCATGAGCATATCAAAACCAGAAAAAAAACATCAGGTTTTGATAAAGGTTGAGATATTCTAGGATTTATATGACACAAAATCTTACTCTAAATCAAGGTAGACCAGCTCCTAGCCTAAAAAGGGAGAAATGTCAAACTTCATGAAGTTCACTTGAATTTCCAGCATTCACATTGTTTTTAAAGGAAAGGTGCCAATACATAGTCAAATATAAAACCATGAGAGTTTGTAGGAAATAATTTCTCCTTTACCTATACTTACAAAGCTGTATATTTTGTTTACAGTTTAATCTAATATTTTTAAAAAATATAATCCAAATATTAAGGAACAATACTACATACAAAGATTACCTGTAGGATGAAAGGAACCTTATGAAGAATTGCTAGTTGTTTATTCTTTTGCTACCCAACATTTGTTGAGACCACTTGGTAGAAAAACTCCAGAAGATCATTTTCCAATTTAAAATTGTGTAGTTTTTGTTTTACCTACTTTAACTGAACTCTCTCATATCCCTAACTTCATGTTTTTTGCTCAAATAAAACTACTAGGGAAAACCTGTCCTCTGAAAGTGACAAAGCCAAAGAACTTCCTAACAGTGACAGTTGTGTTGTATTTCTTTATTTGTGAACATTCTGTTCAAAATTTTCCTATTTTAAAATCACAGCAGTGATTTAAATACTGAAAATTAGTCACCCCAGGGAATAAGTAGCAATTTTCTATCCAGTTCAATAGGGTCAGAATTTGAGATGGTAGGAAACAACACATCTTTAATGAAAAGCAAGCACACAATTGCTAGACAGTTTTCTGCATGGAGAAACTTCAAAAATCCACCCCAGAAAAATGCATCAAAACTCTATATAATGATTCTTCCAGATATGCTTTATCAGGTGGTATTATTAAAGTTTCAAAACAACGGTAAAATCTACCTGTAGCTTTCTTTTTGCATATGCCATTTAATGTCATTCTACTTTGATGTGCAGTTTCATAATTCAGCTCCTCTGAAGTCCAAGCTGATGCTAAACAGGTTGCTTCCCAATGTTCCTCCTCTTGTGTACCACTCCCCACCCTTGCAATGTGCTGACAGTGCACTTAATGAATGCCACCCCTCCCATAGTCACGCTGTCACACAGATCAATGAGTTGATTCTGCAAGGGGGCAGGGGGTAGAGCAAGGATTAAATTTCTCTGGCCAAATCATTACTTTTCCCACTGCTGCCCTGAACTTCCAACAGAACAATTTCAGGAGAGGTTAAGTAATGAGTCCAACCACAGAGCTTACCAGGAATAAAGGCTTGGGTTTTGGGGTGTTTGGTTGGAGTTTTTGATTGGTTGGCCTTTTTGGGGGGGAGGAGGAAGCAGGGGAGCATTGGTTTGAGTTTTTGGTGGGTTTTTTGTTTGGTTGGGTTTTTTTCAATATATGAATATAACAATACCAAATTGTTTTCCCTCTTATGCTTTTTTTCAGCTAAAATACAAACAAATTGTTTTGGCCTTCAGTTTTCTACCGCGTTGCAAAACTTCTCAAAACAGAGGTAGCCAATAGAAGTTTTGACTCATGCTTAGTTAGAGCAACTTAGTCAGTGCTGGTTTATGCAAGTTCTTTCCAATTAAAGGCCTTTTATTTTTTCACACGAGAGATTTTTCTGTAAAATTCTATATTTGGGATGGCTTTTTCCTCTCTACTTAAAATCTGATGTGCTCTTGCCTTCCACAGGTTGCTGAAATGCAGACAGTTGGTTTTGTTTTTTCTTTTGTGGGGAAAAAAAAATGAATGCATTTTCTTACAACTAAGAGAAGTCAGATGTCTAGCACTTAATTGCTTTGCATCCAGTGCATGTGAAACACTGCCAAGTCAAAGTGGCAAGTGAAAATAGCAAGCAGAAACCACTTTGGACATATGTAAATAGCTACTTGAAGTAATGGAGAAGAAAGGCTTGCAAAGGCTAATTGGCCAGTGTAAAGCCATATGATGTACAAGATTTGTATAGATACTTCTTAGACGCCAGAAGCAGTACAGTGCTTTAAATGTCTTTAGAGAGTTAGCAAGTCACAGAAAGCAAATCTCTGTGCTTATATTCTGATGAAAAAAAGATCTTGGTTACTTTCCTGTCTTCCCACTGACTCTCGCACTAACACTACAATTTTTGCCAATAATTCACCTTTGTAACAATCAAGTACTGTGGAACACCATTGTTTTTTTTTCCTCTCTGGATCATTAAAATTAAGCAAAGAATACCTAGCTGTCATTTCAACTTTCATAAATCAAGACGGGAGTTCCTCTAACACTTGGTAGGTATTCTCGTGCATCTTAATGCAAGTAATTTACACTCTGAGTAAGGAAGGAGTTAGCACTTGTCCTACACAAATGACTGAGTAGTTATGTAGCAAACAGGAAAGTTCCAGGTTTCACCTTCATCAAGCAGCAAATATGTTGATAATATTGGGGGTTTTAATTATTGTTTTAACTTTTAATAAGGAGTAGAGGGTGGAGACAAAACTAAGAACTCCTAAACTAAAAATCTGATGGTTACAAAATTTTGTATGGGATGCAATTCTTCAACTGGGTGTAAAGTCTAACAATTAAGAAAAGCCACACACAGCAAATGGAATCTTTATCTCAACACTGAAACAGAGGTACTGAAAATACATAATCCCCACCTGAATATGATTTCCCACTGTCTTCCCTTCCTGTCTGGAAACAAAACCAAACCAGCAAAGCCAAAAGATTCAACACTCCATCTCACTCCACTCTATTTGCTTACCATAAGGAAAAGTTTATTGGTCTCTTTCTGATTTCTTCATCCCTGAAACAGGAGTGAAATCATCATCATCAGGAGCAGAATAATTTTCCCAAAGCAGTAGGAGGTTATCCAGTACTACATGATACAGAAAGCAGTTTTACTCTGGTTTACTTTAATAAGCAATATTTCACCTCTGGAGCTGATAAATAATTCCAAATGCATTTT
This sequence comes from Pterocles orientalis, assembly GCA_011057875.1. Taxonomy (NCBI): domain Eukaryota; kingdom Metazoa; phylum Chordata; class Aves; order Pterocliformes; family Pteroclidae; genus Pterocles; species Pterocles orientalis. The sequence goes on along the minus strand of WKFP01014908.1, from coordinate 128,113 downwards.
CAGTTTGCCATAGGAGATTGAATACTTAAAGAAATACATATTTTGTATTACACAGCATACTGCTCACATAACTTAGATCCTCCCCCTCTATTTCCTTAAACATCAAGTTCTTTAATAACAGCTGAGTCTGTTCTTGATAGCTTTACCTGTCATTTTACATAACATTTTACCTTCTGATTTCATGTATTTAAAACATGTTTCATATATATTCACTTTCCCATTCTCCACAAAAAGCACAATCTGTTTGGCATCTACTAAATCTTCTCGAAATCTAACATTATTAAGCTAAAGCTTGAAATGGGCAGAAAGCCCAAGCATGGTTTTGTGGCTTGGCTTGAGTTCATACAGAAAGCAGTAATGAAGCCTGAGGGCAAGGAAACCCACCTTATCCAAGTCAGGACCATTATCAAAACAGCTCTGAAGCTTTCCTGCTCTACACACCCACTTTCTCTACAGATGCTGCAAAAATAAGACCCCATTCTGTCCTCCTCAACATGTAGCACTGTGAAAGTCAACGATGGGGATGACAGACCACAAAATATGCAAGCTGCTCTTTTCTGTCTTCTGCAGTGGCATTAGTGAAAAATAATCACTGAAACGGGTCTACTGTGTCAGTGCACAGTCTCTTCTGAGCAAAGCAGGTACTGACTAAATTTGCAAATGCAGTGCCAGACTTTCTCATTCAATGATAATGACCACAGACCATATATTAAAAAAACAAAAGTTCAATCAAAACATGACAGAGCTCCCCTTCAAAGCGATAACTATCCTTCCACTTTGCTGAAGTGCAAACTACTAGAATCAGAGCCAGTCAATTAAAAAGCCACATAAGCTACGGGTTTCGTTTTTGCTACCCTGCTGTGCAGCTTGACAGTCACTAAGGAAGGGGAAAGCAGGGAAAATACGTGAGAGTGGCAAACCAAGGACTGCATTTTGCAACCAAGAAGCAGCTAATGATGGAACTAGTTTATAGACCCCTCAGGAATGAAGGCTCACTCACTGGCATGAGGAAGGATTACACAATCTGACAACATGGGCTGGGCAAGCAGATGAGGAGATAATACAAACCAGGAAGGGCACTGAGAAAAGTTACAGGCACGTAAGATAAAACAGTTGATCAGTTTAATTGAATCCTGCTTGTTCAAACACTTTTGTAAGGAGATGTTTTCTATCTCTGTACCAATACTGTGATTCTTTTTCAATAACATTTTCAATTATTTTCTGACTATTTATTACTTTCCAGACACTGTACCATCTGGAGAGTAAAATTTCCCCAAATCTTTTCTTTCTGTCTGTGCCTCTGTTAACTGGTTACTATCTTTTCTAGAAGCTCAAATTGTCGCCTTAAGTTCATTTCTTAATTCCAGTGCAATGACCAAGAAGTCAGACTACACTGTCTGAAATGCCCACAACTTCAATCACACAAAAGCAAAACCTCTCTCAACACAAGAATGAACACCGCTTAGTTTTGCTTTCAAAATACTGATTAATTAGCTACCTTGTGAAACAGTAGACAGCACATAATCAGGAACAGTGCACAACACATTCTGTAAGCAAATATAATCATATACAAAGCATACCAATTTTTAAAAATAGCTCTTCTAAGTACTGAGGATGATAGTTCACTTGAAAAAAAAAGGAACATTTAGCCATTATCCTAGCTTTAAGAGTGCCTATGAAAAGTTTTACAACAATGAACTTCCACAAAAGTTGCACTATGTTCAACAGGATTAAAACTTTACATTAACATACACTATTGCCTTTGTGTTGCCTAAATACTACAGTAAACACAGTTATCAAAAGTGATTTTTTCCAAATTAGACCACGGTTGCTTCACATCCAAAGCTCACAGTTCTCACCCAGAACATCTGAGCTTTAGTGATTTGTGCCCAAACAATTTCCAAACATGTTTGTTTACTACCCATCAAGCACAATTACATGTTTAACAATATTGATATTATTTGTCCTAACGAACATTTAGAAATATTAAGACCTTATGAAATCCTAGCAATGTACTGTCTTCTACAAATACAGCTGCTCTTCCAAGGAAAGATTAAGTAGTTAAAACTACTTTAAAATTTCTACTTTTTTTTTCCCTATGCAAAATACTTGAAGATCTTTGCTCCCATTTTAGCAAAATTAGATGAGAAATTAAATATGAAAGACTGTACACAGTATATAAATTCTGCAGTCTACTCACCTCATTCAATCTATGAAATAATTAATCCAAGTTAGGTTAATTAACTCACTTCTGTGACTCAAAGTAACACTACCAAGAGATTAAAGCTGCTGTAGCAATACCCTGCCAAATAGTATCAAACACTGGAACTTCACTACTTTTGCTGAGATGTAACATAACATAAGCTCATGATTCAGGTACATTTATGACCACAGCAGGAGGCTGGAGTGGCAAGGAAAGGAGAGGCAAAAGAACAACTAAAACTGTAAGAAGTCACAGTCATGACTGGTTTATACATGCTATTTAAAATGCTTAATTTATTTCTAATATCACTACTTTATAGCAATGATATATTTACATGGCTGAACTTGTTCCTTGTCTGCATCTGGTTTGGTATATTTTCATTTTTGCAAATCAACTGTTTCATGAACCAATCACACCCCAATCATTTTAAAATCATACCACAAGCAGGAAATTAATTTTTACCTAGACCACTAAACTTTTTATTAGCATTAGAAAGCTTCCTATTTGTGCAAGCGCTTATTTTGAGATTTTTCTAACTATTTAGACAAAATTTGACTGAGAAAGTGAATGATTTCTTGCTTCAATTAAGAATGATGCTTTTCAGAACAAGGGGAGTCCTAAGAATACTTTGCAAAGTTTGTGCTTGAAATAATCAGGTTTTTTCCTTCTAAATGATAAATACAAGCATGAGACTGAAGAAAGACCGAATATAAAATTGGATTTAACTGTACAACTACATACATGGTTCCCTGAAGCAATATTCTGAGTGTCAGAAGAGTCACCATTCATTCTTTGACAGAGATTTCTAAAAACTTTGTATTTGCCAGTTTTGAGGCACTAAAGATCAAAAAAAAAAAATTAGTCACACTGCTATTATCACTCTTAAAGTATTTCATTACGCATTAACTGTAACATTTTGTTTCAATAAGTTTTTTCACATCATAGTGCTGAGTGTTTCTACTCCTTTTTAAAATAAGACAGTAAAAACATCATGCTACTGGTAACAGTTCCTATGAGTAATACTCTATCAACAGAAAAACAAGGAAACCCTGCTACTTCAATACTTATTACTAAGTCAATGAAAACTACCAGCACAGAGAGTATAAAATAATTACATATTTGTTTGCATCGAGAACTACTATGGGTTGATTAAATTTGATTAATACATATACATTCAAGAAAACCCACAAGCATTTATTAAAGTAATAAGGAAATACCAATTAAAGCAAAAATTTTCAGCTAGACCATCCTTTTCCACTAGCAGTTTATATCAGTAATCATTTTATTTCCTTTGCAATTGTACACCTCAAATGCAAATTGCTGATGAATTCTGGGTTAGATGTCCAATTTACCACTAAAATGAGCAGGAATTAGAAACACAAATACCTTTACTAACGGCCTTTCTCCATTACGCAGGAAATACATTGCATATTATATACTATTATCATCCATTAAATGCACTTCCTCAAAATATTTTAGTACCATTCATACACTTTTGCAGTGTAAGGAATGTCACCAAAAATCTGCCATGTTTGTTGTAAAATCACATCATGTATTTAGACTGCAGATACAGACAAGAATAAACAAACTTTCCACTAAACGGAACAGAGCATGTACAGTTGTTGGATCTGAACCGAATCTCTTACAGGGAAATCAGTACTGCAAGCTGGTCACAGAAATGCTACAGCAGCAGGTTTTGTCATGACATGGAAAGTCTGACAAATCCAAAACTATTTTTGTAACAGTTATTTCACAATATGTTAAGATCATTATGACATCTCTTGGATACTCCACAGGGTTACTGTAATTTTCTCTCCCACAAACAACTTGCCTTTTTTTGTTATTTCCCCCCCCCTCTCCTTTTCCCGATTACACATTTCAAAGCTCAGTGCTAGTCAGCCTGCCCTGCTCCTGGGAGCCCCGCAGAATCACACCCCACCAGTTTGTTCATTCATTAATTTACTTGCTGCATGCAAACAAATCTAAATGTTTTCTTTCCGATTGTTTTATTTCCATAAAATCATCAAGTCCATTCTTCATGGCAGCAGTAGTAAGCATTTTCTCCAAGGAACAAACACAGGTTCTGGAATTCTTCCTTGCCTACTTCTGATATCGTGTTTGACATTTTCATACCTTGGGATACAGCTTAGTTTTCACTCCAAATTACATCTTTAGACTTAGAAAAATGTCAGCTTCATCTCACTTTTGGCTACAATTAGTTTTTTGTAAAATTATAAAATATCAAAGGATTTTGTGATTTTTAAAAAAAACCCACTTATCAGTAATTCAAAACTTCATCCTTACAATACACTAGTTAAGAATTTTTGCAAGACAGAGAAAAGGAGAAAGCAGAGACTGCCTAAAAATAGGCCTAACCTTTTTGTTTATTGTTATAAAGACAATTACTATTATGTAGTCTGACACAGAATTAATCTGGTAGAAAGGTGAAAAGCAAGTTTTCTCCTTTTTCTCCAAAACACCCCATTCTTCAGATTTTTTTAAGCTATTCTCTCTCATTGATAGTAGTTGACTGGATTAGTTTTTCTATTAAACCCAGTAAGAAATCTTTTACTCCCCTTTATAACTATTTTCAAGAATTATTAACTTTTTACTTTGACCTCTAAAAGCAAAAAGTCATTTGTTTTGTGACCAGTAAGCAGATAAGAGGGACACTGAAGATTTCTTTGCCTAGCATATTAAAAACCCAATCATACAAAAATAGAACCTCCTACACAAACATACTTTAAATACATTTCTTAGGAGATAGTCAGTAAGCTATTAAAGAACAGTCATGATATATGTGAGAAGCTTCACTTCTTTGAAACAGTAGAAGCATTCTCTCTCTGCGTGTACCACATTTGTCAGCAGTATCAGAAAAAAATTAATTCTCCATATTTAGGCACAATATTTTAATTTCCCAGATTGATTCTCCCCTTTGATGTTAAAAAGATAGAATACTTCATGACAAAGCTCCTAGTGATACCAGTAGAAACAATCTTGTCTGTGACAGTATAAACATGGAGAGTAGTATTAAACAACCATAAAAATTCAGCTGTTTAAGCAGCTTGAAGTTTCCCTTCCAGAAGCAAAAACCAGCACGAGAGAAAAGTCATTTGGAAAACAGAATTTCAAAGCACTGCCTGAAACAGGAGGGAAGTAAAGAAGGACACTCCTCAGCAGCCAGCAGCACCAACAATGTCTGTCGGTGGCAATACTGGCAGTGCCGCCAGCATGCAGCCTACAGCAGACAGCTGTTATAAAATCAACGTTACATCCTCCCACAGTCAACCAGCACAGGTAAAGATCCAGTCCTGCGCTCAGGCAGCACAACAAGAATTGGATTTCAGAACATGCTGTGCAATTAATTCCTTATGCTTTAGATGACTGTAGTAAAGAAACGCATCTTATAGCAGCTAAAGCACCTTTTGTTTCTCATACTTCCTTAACTGCTACTTATTAGGAATCTCAAAAAAAAACAAACCAACAAACCACCCAGATAGACACCAATATCAAGGTTTTCTGTATTTGGCTAAGCAATTCACGGGACAGAGCTATTCTTTGACCATGCCTCAGAGGCCTATAACCAATTCCACTATTTCAATTCCAAGATGAACATTAAACATGCTCCCAGATGGACCTGCCCAGTTCTTTTTCAGCTACAACAGTACCCTATTTGTTAAGTTTAACAAGACTTTGAAAGAGGCTTTGTGTAAGTTAAGATATTTTTCCCTTTCTAGCATGTCTATATCAGAAAACAAAAACTCGCCCTAAATTAAAGAAGGCTCAAGAAGTCCAGTCCTGTTCCTACATCACTGCAAGTTTTACTTTACTAGCCTGTTTTAACAAAAAGGATTTCTTAGGCTGGCCAGTTCCAGTCACGAGCAGAATCACTAGCAGCAGATTTCATAGAACATGAATTTGCCTACTTGCTCTTGTTTTCTGCAGAAGCTATTATTTCTGTTAATGTAGCACAGAAAGGCCCCAATCAAAACAGAGGTCTGTACAAACCAAAACAGGAAGCCCTAAAGACTTCCAAAGAAGGATGCACTCTCACCAAGTCTGCAGATGATATGAGCTGGAGAAGTGGCCAAGAGGCCACAGGCTTGTGCTACCATTCAGGGGAACCTTGTCAGGTTGCAGGAAAGGGCTGACAGGAACTTCAGGCAGGTCAACAAGGAGAAATGCAAGGTCCTTCACCTGAGAAGAAATGACCCCATGCAGCAGTACACGCCGGGGGCCACCTTGCTGGAGAGCAGCTTTGCAGAAAAGGACATGGGGGTCCTGATGCACACCAAGTTGAACATGAGCCAGGAACGCGCCCTTGCAGGAAAGAGGGCTAACAGGGTCCTGTGCTACATTAGGAGTGTTTCATCAGGTCGAGGGAGGTGATTCTTCCTCTCTACTCAACGTTTGTGAGGCCACACCTCAAATACTGGGTCCAGTCCAGTACAAGAGAGAAATGGACACACTGGAGAGAGACCAGCAAAGTGCCATGAAGATGATTAAAACACTGGAGTATTTGACATGTGAGACAGCTAGGATTATTTAGCCTGGAAAAGAGAAAGCTCAGGATCTCATCAATATGTACAAATACCTGAAAGGAGGGTGCAAAGAAGACAGAGCCAGACTCCTCAGTGGTGACCAGTAACAGGGCAAGAAGCAATGGGCACAAACTAAAACAGAAGGTTCCCTCTGAACATCAGGAAACACTTTTTCTGTGAGGGTGACTGAGCACTGGCACAGGTTGCCCACAGAGATGGTACACTCTCCATCCCTGGAAGTATGGAAAAACCTGTCTGGACATGGTCCTGGACAACCGGCCGTAGGTGGCCCTGCTTGAGCAAAGCATTGCACCAGATGACGTCCAGAGGTCCCCTTCCAACCTCAACCACTCTGTAATTCGACAATTCTGTGATCCTTCTTATTGTACAGACTTGATTCAACATAAATATTAATCATGTAAGGAATCATATGACTCATTAATTCTAGGAACAAATGCATCATTCGTACTATCACACTCTGACAATAATGTTAAGAACAAAACTGATGCAATACCAATAAGTTTATCCTGACTTTTACAAGGTAGAAAGTATCTACTGGTATTTTAGGTGATGATGTAAAGATCCCAGGTTACATGAGAAACAATTGGTGGGAGTCTCAAAATGTACGTATTAATTTACATTAAAAATTTGATAGCAGGGGAAGAGTGTAGAAGACTACCAGAGCAAAGTAAGAGCATGTAGCAACTTTTAACCAATGTTTATGTATGTAAACTTAATTATACCAAAAAGCCTCAGTTCACCTTGATTGTCATTTACTATTATAAACTTGACCCCATTCCTGAGTAATCTCAATTAAACTAACAGCTCAGTCTTCATCAGTATGTGTCACGTGATGGATATCTCAATTTCCAAAAATTCTTACTTGCTCTAAACACTAGATTTAGCAAAGCACATCCCGAACTTTAAAAGCAAAACAGAAGCATCCCTTTTGGAAGTGACTGGCTGTATATATAAAGACTCAACTGGTTATTTGTGTCTGATGCCTAAAACAATATGCTAGTCAGGCAAGGACACAAAGATCCTGACTGGATCATACACAGGATAGTCACAGAGTTCCAGTAACACTTCCTGATAGACACAGACAAAAACAAATCGGCTTTACAGACACAGATAGTTGCTCCAGAAGTGAAAGGAGGAATGAAAGGTTAAACTTTCACAGCTTATAAAAATTTTTACTACAGTTGGCAAGAGCAAGCATTCACTTACTTACACAGGTATTTCACTGATTTAAACATTTCTTTAAAAACAGTTAGAGACCTACAGAATTCCTCCCTGTGCAATACTACTGTAATGCAATAGCACCCTGAATACCTTGCCATACACTGCAGACCATTGACTTTTGTCTTGCAGGTCTGCTGGGGGAGAGGAAGTCTGGAACCGTGGAGGGGCTCCTGCTCAGCACCTACTCAGTAACAGCTGAATAAGGGACTGCCCCTGTCAAGGCAAGACTTAATCAACAGTATCTGAAACGCAGTTCGAACTGCTGTGCTAGCAGAATTCATCCAGACATTTCACAGGGGAGAAGATCATGAGAAATTCATGCTCAACTGCATGCACCTCTCTGTATAAAACACACATATAAATTAGCAGACAAAATCAAGGAACCTTGCGTCATACTCGCTGCCTTCTTCCCTCCAAAATGGAATTATGTTAGCTCAACAACTTTCACAGCTTAACTACTGAATAGAAATCATTCTGCCTGAGCCATGCGCTCATCAATAGGGAACACTGAGTTTCCTCTGTTCCAACATCACCCATTTCTCGTAAGTCACATTACCCAAACTAAAGGTTTCTAAATTTCTCTTGTGTGGTTAGGTGAGCTTTACCCAGTCTGTGTTTTCAGGCCTAATATCACCCAGCTGGTGCCTATTAAGCATATGCAATGAATCATCATCATTCGGTGAAGGCAGCATCAGATCCTCTCCCACCCCCAAATTCCCCACAGAAAAAAAAAAAAAAAATAAAAGAAAATGGGGGAGGGGAAGGCTGGGGGAAAAG
>WKFP01014908.1:101360-119132 GCA_011057875.1 Pterocles orientalis | reverse complement strand
TAATTATTCAAAGATGAAAGAGTATCACATGCTTTAAAAGCATGTGATAGTTTGAATAGTCCTTGACGGAACAGCATTAGTACTACCTATTTCTCTCCATTACAAGCTAAAGCGTTATGTAAAAATCTCAGCTGCCAGTGTAGAAGTACGTTACAACACCACAGTCGCGGACAGCTGTATTTGCTGACTATATTTATAATCTTCCCTCCCCAGGGGGTCATACATTCATCCTAAATTCACAGGGGAATCAAGCCTCGTGGAAGAAGAAACCCTGGGGATATTTTAGCAATATTGTGGTGGGGAAGAAAGGTTAATCATGAAAATGAGGCAGAACTATTACAATGGGAGCTCCAGGGCATGTGGGACAGAAACTAAAGCAGTAGTAAAATAAGAAATACGACTAATCGAAGGCTACTTGAACAACTTTTTTTGTTATCATGATGAGTATGTATTTTACCACCCAGACAGCTACACATGAATGGAGTATGATGTTATACATAAAAAATATTCTTTATAATATCCAGAAAATCTATGGTCTTAACGAAAAATGCCAGAAAGACACACAAAACCAGTATGTTATCAGGTACAGTTTGTTAAGCAGAACCAAATCTATAAGGAATTCAAGTAACTCTCAAATTCCCAGGACATTTTCAAATACTCAGACTTGCATAGACATCCATCACTGTTCCAATATTATTAGATGGTATCTTAAAGAATAAAGGCCTACAAGAAATTTTGATTTTGTCTGAGGTTACTGCAAGTTGCTTCCATCTATTCCAGGGAGTGTTCACAGGAAACATGTAAATATGAGCATGGGCATCAGACAGAGGAATTTAGTCAGACATCAGTGCAGTCTGACATTAAAAAGACAGAAGCACTTACAAACATTAATAAATTAAGTAAACAACCCCATTTTGCAGATGGAGAAAATTAGGACACAGACCACCTGAGTCTTCCAGTGATGTACGACCATCATTCTGGAAAAGGCATTTACTGCAGAACACAGTATTTGCTGGCCATCTATGCATATTTATCCCACTCTAATTTAGAGCTTTACAGAAGATTTAATGCCTTAGTGACCTGCAGTCTAGATTACTGCCACACAATTTTCTTGGACTAACACTAAAAGAAACGCAGGCTACAGTGATCCATCTGATCAGAAGGGCAGTCTGATTGTGTACCCAACACATTAAAATGTGCTCTGCTGGCTACCCAAGGTTCAGGTCACCACCCAGATCATTCTTCCCCTTGCAACCTCCAACCACCTCAAAAAACAGGACCCAAAGATGACACTACTGTTTGCTTCAGGATTTAACCTCTCCAGCTCATGGGGAGGCTAAGCTCTTGCAACATCTGGGCTCATTGTTCTTTGTAGACGAAGTTTGAGGTTCCAGAAGATTCTCTGAAGTTTGGAAGGCACTGCACAACAAACTGTTTTTACAGGAACGTCGCACTTGCCCACCTTTCCTACCAGGGATGTACAGAGCAGTTTTCTAAGGGTGTAAGTTCTCAACTCGGTTTTCAAAACATGCAAGGACCTTGACTTGCTTATCTTCAAACTGCAGGCTTGTCTAGGTGGCCTGCTGTTGCTCAAACACAGGCCTACTTACAAAACCACTTGCCATTTAGATGGAGGGGTTTAGATGGCATTCAGCCAAAGAGGACTGAAACCACATTCACTCAGAATAAAACTGCTGTTCAGCAATTATAATCACACATTAGTAAATCCCAGGCTTACAAGACAACATGGTTAACAGCATGTAGTTTCTGAAACTATAGTAGCAAGTTATTGTTTAAGCACGTAAACTAAATGTTAGAAGTCTGGAGATTTGAAAATCCAATCTGAACCCTGCTCGTACACTACAGAATCAGTGTGTCCTGCCGTAACAGTTTGCCCTGCTGTGTGTATTAAACAAGATGGCTCCTGGATTGGAGAAAGGCTTCTGTCAAGAAAATGTAATGTTACAACTTGGGGGAATATGGTTTAAATACAAGGAAACCTGCCACAGACTTATTCCATTTCTCAGTATAAAAAAAAAAAGACTAATTTGACATGTAAGGGAGACATCAATTAATTCTAGACTATTATGATGACAGAAAGAACCACAATCAGACAAAAGAAATTCAGTGAAACTGGAATTTCCTCATGCTCAAACGTAATTATTAGAAAAACATCATCCTTTTTTAGACTAGGCAACAGTCACGAGACCAAGCACATGATCACCTTGTTTTACTAAAAATCTCCTATAATTCTTCAAAAATAGTGGCACCATCTATAGCTTCAGTCCACTTAATGATAAGGTACTGATTCTGAGTTAAAAAACGAAGAGTCTGTCATGACACCATGCCTGTAGAGATCTTCCACTCAGTCACATTATTTTAACTCAGTTTACGTTCACCTGACAAAAATTCACACTTGAAAACTACGATGGCTGAGACTGTGCACAAAGTTCCACCACGGAGCCAACTTTCATAGGCAGGCTAAAAAAAGGCTCTTAAAATTGGGAGTTATTCTGGAAATGCTGACACATCTCTAACACTGTGAGTGGGCGCCAATATAATACACACATTGTGTACACATATGTTGCTGTCTTCCTGGGAAGCTTAACTGAAAGCCCACACGGTTGATGTGGGACAGCAGGAATGCCTCTTTGAACGTACTCATCCTGCTTATTCATAGTATCTCAAACGAAACCCAAGGCATATGGTAAAATTATGTCATTTCACAAAACAGCACTTATGACAGTGAACAATCCTTTTGAATCAAAACTACTTCAAGAAAAAACCTCCACCGTGTTGACAGAACTTAAATACAATATTAAGCATTTAAATAAAAACAAACCTTAGGAGCTAGAATTTTTGAGGTCGTCAATACAGTTTAATAAATTGAGTCGCATCAATTACAAAAAGACTTTAGTTATCCTTTTTTTCCTGAAGCACACACCCACTACAGACGGTCAGACTCCCAGAAGAATAATGAAACAATAGATGGACCATCTGCCGCTACATAAAGCAAATTGAAACTCCAGGAATAGAGTACATGGGAGTTGCACTAAAATCAGCATTACCTTTCCATTTTCTTTCACATCAGATTCATATCATAGCTAAGCTTTTAAAAACAAAAACGAACAAAAAAGCTGCTACACAGGAAAGTTCTAGGAGCTTCCAGGCGTAAATGTACAGGGTAAAGTACAATGACATGTCCTTTAAGAAATTTTATTTTTCTTCTCTTGGCAACTCTAGCCCATACACAAGGTTCCAATAATGAATATTCTGCCTTGTGTTTATTCAGCGAATGGCTGGCATTTATGGAACTGGTGTTCCACAAGGGTACGGACAGATATGACAGGTATCTTCACCTCCATGGATATCCACGACTTCAACAATGCAATGTCTTCACAGCTGTCAGTGAATTTCACTGTAAAGCCTGTTTGTCACTGACATGTACTGCCCCTCCCCATCTTATTTATGCACATCATGGGTAAAGCAGTCAGAACCCAGTAACTGGCTTAAAACAAGTGTAAACAAGTAACTGCTCAAGGAAAAGATTGCCTTGGAAAGACTTGCTGCAGAGCAGAGGACTATCTGAAAAAGAAGTGCAAATAAAGAGAGGAATAGCACATTTACACTTCTTTTTTTCCTGACAGCTGTTCACAAATTTCACCTCGAACTGCTGTAACAGATTGACTCTTCTGTTCCATTATACTGGGAGGACTTAGTCACTAGATACTTCTACCATGTTATGACAGATATTAGGAGGAGGGTGTTGCCCTTTTGTTTCTTTGTTTACGCTGAGTAAATATAAGATAATTTATTTCTCTAATATTTTAGCCATTCATTTCTTCCCTATGTATAACCTTTCCAGTAGCTGGGTAGATTGGGCTTATAGGGAGTATGCCAAAACTCCTTTCAGTCATCCACTCCAATAACAAACTGCATTCCCAGAAATCACTGATTTAATGAAGGACTGATTTTTAAAACAAATATCCAACAGTCTGTCCTCTAAGTTGATTTAAAAATATATTTTAATACACTAACAAGTTACGTTTATCTTTTATGTTGCCCATTACAGTTTAGCATTAGTAACACTAAATTCATACAGCACAAAGAAATGAAAACTCTTAAAGGCACTTAGCCCTTTCAGAAGAGCTTTTTGTACGGACACTTCCTTTAAGCCACTAAAAAACTGCTATGTGGTGTTCAAACACGTCTCTTCCTGGCACTGGGCTTCATTAAAGATTATTTCAAAGCGACCGCTGGGACGCGTGAGCCTCACCCTCACAAAACAGTCTCCCTCCCCCATTTTTTTCTCCTTCCCAATGAAAACGGAAAAATGAGAGAAAACAAACTACTCTTTCTCAGTGTCACTTAGACAATTTCATAAGGCAAGGCTCCTTTTAGACAATCATTACTGGCCTGTCAGGCAGATAGGCGTGTAGTTAATGAAACCATATACGCAGACTGCAGGACAGCTGTGTACCAACTGGGTCACCAGTGATCCGTACTACTGAACACCTCCCAGATGGGCACTGTCTTTTTACATTACTGTGCTCTGTAAGCAATTAGAGCCCCATTCCTCATAGGGCATTAATTATGGGGATTAACAGTAAAAGGAAACACATGAACAGGATGTTATGTCTTTTTTTTTTGCTTTGAATCTTTGTGTATTTGCTACAGCTATGAATTTTAGAATAAAAAAGGATATGCAGAGTTCTGAACAAAATAATACAATATTAGTCTTCCAGTCTGCTACCTTAAAGAAGCTCATTTAAAAAGAGCATAGGGGGAGAGGATTTCAGCCTGCTGACATATGACTTCCTCAGCCAGACAAAAAAAAAAAATAAATGGCTATATATGCCACATTTTCTGTACTTCCCCAATTGCAACATAGAACATGTACCATTAAGTTGTAAAAATACTGCAGCATTGGCCACTGAAAATGAGCTGTCAGTAAGATGCTGTTATGAAGTGGATTAAAAAGTCATACGAAGTTAAAACAGGCACAAGCCTTTATCAGTGCTCCCATCACTCACCATTACTCTGCTAATATAGCCAAAAAGCATAGAACCCTAAAAACTACTCTTCATTCTAGGAAAACCTCGAAGTGCTGTACTGCGAATTAAATGGCATAATACTTAACAGCTGTACGTGACCTACGATGACCAAGATAACCAGTAAAAGTAACCTAACTAGAAATAAAGCAGAGGTGTCCAGACTACTTGTTCTAACAAAAATACCAATAGAGTATGTTAACTATGACCCACTTGGCATTATTGAGATGATCCAGCAACTGAATATGTACTTCTCATATTTTAGGGTTTCAGAGATGAAAGTTAGAATGATATTTCAATACAAAAACACTAGGGGTTTTTTTCCGAATATTTTAAAAACAAATACTTGGAAATTTAAAAAAAGCTAAAAATGAGCTAAGTTATAACATAGACATCTCCTTTATTGTTCATATATTAGGCGAGCAGATGCTCCAAACAAAGACTGTCATCACTTTTAATGATAAACAATTTTTGGAACACAGGCTCAAGGTTTGTGACATCAACCTCAAAATTTTCACAACAGGCTGCATATTTGAACAACAACAAACAAAAATGTTTTCAGGCTCTATTTGTTGCATTATATCTTCCTTAAGCATACATGACTTTCAGAGACTATTAAATACAACTTACACAGATCTCCTCTACGTGTACTAATGGAAGGCTTAGGAACCATATTTGCTGAAACTTACAACTTTGTGTTTAAAGAAGTTGATTTTTCTTCTGTCAAAACTATGTGTTCGCCAAAAATAAGAACAGCACCCAAAGAGTTTGATATTAAACCCTAAATAAAGTAATCTAGTAATATAATAATTTCATTTTTTAAAGCTATGTAATGACTAATCTTCTGTAGCCCCATGAACCTGTTTAAAATGCTGACATGCAAAAATCTGAAGGTGCTTCTTTCCATCTTCACACTGTCTCCCACTAGACAGTAGTTCAAATTAAAGGTCTGCTTTTGGATATACACCTGTAAGGTCACACCAATTAACAACTGCTTTAAAAAAATTAAACATTGTCCTTACAAATGTTCTTAGTTACAAGATGTTTCATTACTGACCCTGCATTTCATACTTCCCATGACAGACATTCATGACTCAGAATCAACTCTGAGATGAGTTCACAGCATATTCGCTTGGCTAAGGACCATTTTCCATCGGAATAGTTTGAAAACAGATGCTAATAGATTTGTCTGTCTTGCTTTAATGCCTTGTAGCTTGTACCAAGAGAGGCACTTTTTTTTCCTCATGCAGTCATTTTTTTAAATAATACAGTATTGCCCTAAATGTACTATTTTAAGAGTGATAACTAACAAATGAACTTATCTCCTCTTAAAAAGGCAATAATATTTCTGATATAGAGATAACGAAGGTATCTGAGTTTTTTTTCATGACAAATAAAGAGCTTAGCAAAAGCCTTTAGGATATCACTAAGGCCTGGTACACAAAAAAGAAACAAATAAAGCTTCCTTAAATGTTTCTTGCTTCTTAGTGTAAGCAAAACTAGAATTTGTTACAGAATAATACTCTACGCAAGGTAGGGAGTGATCACAGATTTTCTAGTAAGTACGTAGGTTTCAGCTCTTTGAAGAAGTTAGTCAACAGATACTAGGAAAAAAAGAAAGTGAACACTCAACCCCAGATATAACTATCAAGCTCGGCAAGAGATACTTTACTCACCTGCAAGCAAGCCCATAGATCCTTTTCTTTCTGCCATCAGTACCCAGGGTCTAATCCAACACTGCAATATGCCAGCTACTTTCTGAGAGAATCTAGATATTCTCTGCACGCAGTCATATCAATGTAAACAGATACTATGGGTTTGAGCTCATGAGAAGGAGAAATAGTAATTAATCAGGAGCTGACAAGACTACCCATAGCTTTTTACTCAGTATTTCTTCCTATCAGGACACATATTTACATTATGCAAGGTAGATGCAAAGTAAGGGCTAATATTTAAAGTGAGATATGGTTGTGGATTTTATTTCTTTATACACATCTGTTCAGTATCACAGAGAGAAAAAATTAAGGCTCTAACTAATACTAGTGACAGCTTCACTTAAGAACTGTGGAATAGATAAGGTAATCTTCATCCGTATTTTTGCTACAGAAGATAGGAATCATTTTCCTATATATTGTTGCTTCAAATCTCAAACCCACAGAATTTCACCGTTTTATCTTAGGGGAAAGGAAGGCATTGTTTTGTGAACTCTCCCACAATGCTATCAAACAGAGGCAAAAAAAAGTAATTAAATTTAATTACTTTCCCAATATTTTTCTCCCACTGGGCATTCACACAGCTTGTCAAAGATCAGCTAATAACAGTAAAAGACTAACTCATCAGGTGGGCTGTGCCAGTTCACAATGGAGTCCTGATATATATACAACACATCAGATATTATGCTGAAATGACTCTTGTGCTGACCATTCCAGAATAAAAAATGAAAATCCCTTTATAAATCTTGTCTTACCCACACAGAAATTAAATTTAGCTTAATGAACACGTTACCATCTATTATAATCTTTCATTATATATTACAAAAATGCTTGTTTCTTATATATCTGCTACTTTCACGTTTCCCCTTTAGTTTACCGTGTTATAGCACATTAGAAGGAAATACACTTAAATCTACCTTTACATCAGGTATACCAGAAAAACAATGAAGTCATAATAATATTATCAACTATTATGAACAAGCATAATTATTTGTTCACCAGTCTTCTGATCTGTCAAGATCTTTGCAAACATAATACATTCTTCAATATGTATTTCACTTCACACTATGTAAGGAATTGAGTAATAAACAGATTACGGTTAAGACCTTCCACTACAAACCAGAATAGCTCTGTAATTCTGACATGAGAAATCTGAGCAAACTACGGTGAAAACACGTTTTATCACATGCTAGAGACAAATACAAATCTATTTCAATAATAAGTCCTTTAGGTCTACCTTGGTTGCGCTCAAAACAGAAGAATTCAAAATACATTGCTGATTTACATTACAAATGAGATACTGATGACAGTCACCTGGCTGACTGCTCAGGAAGTTTTATTCCTCATCTAAGATGGCTTTCTGATTTCTTTATTTGTGTTACGTGTTATGATTGTGTTTCTTTTCAGACAATTTATTGTTGGTCCTTTCTGTGTGCTACTTCTGTTTGGATTTTTTTTTTTTAACAGTTGCATTCATTGCATGGTCTTTTATGTAAATATCACATATTTTTCAAACCAAGCAAATTATATTCCTGAGCTGACTCTCAGAGAACACACTTGTAAATCATTTGGAATTACTGGTTACAAAATAGAAGAAAGAAAGAAACATGCCAATATATTAATCCTACCAGAAGCAAAACTGTTTTGTGCAGACAACAGCCAACCTAAGTCTTTGAACTAATAATCCTTGTTCCTCCAATATCAATTAATAATACTAAAGCTTTGCCTCACTCTAGAGCATGCATAGTGTTATTGTATAAACTGGAAAAATGAAGTTAACTTGAGAACGTGCAGACAGTGACAAAACTCCAAGCATAGAAGGTACTCTAAATGTAACTTAATAATTATACTAAGTCTTTTGTGCCATTTTTAAGATGACTAAAATAAATTCACTTAATATTGAATTAAATAACATAGCTTATTTGTGTCAAATAATTACAAAATATTTTAAAAATCCATGAAATTATTCAAGTACTCTCTCCTCCTTGCACTTGAGATTTCAATGAATGGAACTGGTATTTCCATCCATTATAATCTCTATCAATAGTTCATTCTTTCTCTTTTGTTCTGAGTTCAGTCAAACTTCAACTGTGTTAACCAAAACAAATAAATTCACTCCTTTGCAGATTAAGGTTACTTCCTACTCTGTATAGGTTAGTGAAACTTTCTTTGTTATAGGTTTAGATATATAGTATGCATGTCTTATAGCCTGATTTTTGGTCAAGCATTCTTTGGACAAAAGGATTATCACTACAATATGTCTGTTTTTATAAACTGGCTTTACTTTACTTTCAAAGACAGGCAAAAGAGCTCCTATTAACTAATCAGCAAGTGTATCACTTGAAAGTGATTATTCTCAGCTTCCTTTTAATTTCTTTACAGAATAAAAGCAGATTTTTATTCTTTCATGTTTCTAACTTTTAGTGAAAATGCCACAGGACATTAGGGAAAGGAAAACATTTACTTTTATAAGTTGAAATTAAAATTAGATATGCTTATATATTTAGACATACATTTCATAAAAATGGACACTTTATTCTAAAAGCTTTCTCCATGCTTCTTCTTGCATGATTAGTAGCTGCCATCACGAGGCTAGTGTTGAAGGCACCATAAAACAAATACCTAATCGGTGAATACAGAATACTTCTGAGAGAGAAATAAAGACCAAATTTTTTAAAAATCAACCACACATTCAAAAGTCAACGATAAAGGATCCCTTCAGGTCCACTATAGGAGCCTTCCTTTCTACACAGTAAATTCAGGAGTTAGTGCTGTGTGCTCTTCAAGAAGACCCTAAAGCTGCTATCTTGATATGATCAGCTGGACTTTATCATACCTAAGAACATATCTCTATTTATAGTCGGCAACCATGGCCTGCCTCCACAAGCACAGCTGTTCCCTGTAGAGACCCTGCAGACAAGTACAGTGAAGGGATGTGATAAACTGAGCTGTTATAAAGCAGAAATAGGTACTAGTACCTTCCCTGCCAAATCAGAGTATTTCCAGACCTCTCTGACCAAGAGTACTGTATTTTCAGAAAACCACCGATTCCTACCAGCTCATTTTGTCGTCCTAGACAGGATGACAAAGGCAATAACCTTCTAAAGCTGAAATGGAACAAGGTAGAAAACTATGTCAGTATAGACATTGCATCAGTCATATTGTATAATTGTAGTAGAAGAAGTGTCATTAGGTTTATCACAAAGGAAATGAATATATAACACATGGAGAGTCTTCAGGACTGATTCACCTAACTTCATCCTTGAGAGCTTTCACCCCTGTACAATGTGAACATAAACGTCACAGTATCTGAATTCGGCAACATTACCATTTACATCTTTCACAGGTATAAATGATAATACAAAGTGCAACAAGGAAGAGATTAGACTGTGGATATCCCCTCACAACCAGCTGAACTCTGCCCCGATGTGACTGTCAACACCGCATTACTTGTAACACTGTCTAAAGAAGATCTTGCACTAACATACTAAATGCTGCCTGATTTTGTTACAGAGTAAAAAGTAGAAGACAAAATGCACACATTACCTTTCTTCTACCCAACCAGATTTGAATCAAGGATCTAAATCAATTATAAGAATTTATAAGCCATTATTTTTTCATTTAGGATCTTTTGTGGTTTCAAAATCCTTGTGTTCCTCTGCAATCTTCATACCTTTTAAGTTATTTTGGTACTAATACTTCCTTTGTTCTCATTTGGTAATACCCTCCCCCAAACACTGAAGATGATCAAAAACATCTAAAAATTTAAATATTGCCTTACAACAACTGCGGTCACACAGCCTGTTTGCATTTACGTTGAGAACAAGCTGTCGTAACACTGCCCTACCATTTGTAACCTCCACATGTTCTCACCTGCCCTCTGCAACAAGAGTCTCTTTGTCTGAAAGGTGTGTAACATTCCTTGTTTAATTTAGACTAGATCCAAAAATAGCAAATGGCTTGTGTTTCACCAAATTTGCACTGAAGCTCAGTTACTCATGTGGTTCAGGTACACCAAAGGGTTTCTCATCAGAGTTGTTTTGGTTCACGTCTGGTTTTACATCGCATCTAAGGAACAGGGAGGGGAGAAGAGGGTGGAAATTCTTACCATAACATAAAAGTTTAAAAAAAAATAATTCTCATTGCATTTCCTTCTCCCACACAATCCCATCCAGTCATGCACTCTCTCTCCCTTAGAAGATGCCTCTTTATTAGAGACTATTTACTGTAGCCAAGTTCCATTCCCAATTACCATATTACAGCTTACACACAAAGAGAAAGTGTCCTCTTTTTTCCTAGGGACAGCACAGGAGCAATGAGTCAACAGAAGCTTTTCAAGCAGAGTAAGGCGGCTTCTCTTCCTAAAAACCTAATGAAGGAACCATCTGAAAACAGATGTAAATAAATACAAGAGAGCAAAAAACAAACAATAGATTCTTTTGCCCCAACTTCATCAAGATTAGAACAGTCAATATATTTCATCTCTGAAACATGTTGAAATAGCTTAAGCATAAGGGTTTACAGATCATGTCAGACAACAGACTGACAGTATGTATAGCCTAACTGTTCATCTCAGAATTTACTGAAGACCAAAAACTACATAATATACTTGGAAAACGGCATTCTAAGAAGCCAATAACTTTCACCACAAGATCACAACTCCAAACCCAATTCACTTTGGAGAGGGTTGCCATCCTTACTACCTGACAATTACCAAGTTATCTATGTGATGTTACCTAATAGCCAAAACCAGCTCTATGATAAGAGCCATTAACATTCATTTCTAAACCTGTACACTCTATTTGTCAAACAAGAAAACCAGCAGCCAAAACAATCTTAACTTGCCCAAATAAAATCATCCTGACTTAAATATACTCTTCCTGATCCTTCTCTCAGTCAACAAAATCTCCTCTGTCTGGAGACACAAACAAGTTACAAGGCTAGCTAAATTATAAACTTCCTCTAACTTCCTGTAAATAAAACAGCAAGTTTGTGGTACAAGATGAGGTAATTCGAAGACGTTGGGTGAGCTACCTCTCACCACAGGACAGCAGTACGCAACTGGCTGTTACTGCATTGCAGCTGATGTAACTGAAGTTCATCCTGATGCTTATTACCCTTCTAACTTCTTACCAAGTCTGTACTTTCAGAATGAGGAGGGAATAGGCTAGAAGTTTCAGCAGTAGGAAGGTCCCTACCAAGAATGCTGTGTACTTTGATGTGCCAGTTCAGGGACTTGATTCAAGAACCTTCCTGGTCTCAGCTGTCAACACAGACTTAAGGAAGAGAAATCGAATACTTTATAACACATTAAACAACATGAACAGTAATAAAGGAGAACCTGATCTATCACTGGAACTACAGGTATAAAACCTCTCTAGAAGACTTAAGAGAATAGAAGAATTCTGCACTACCGTTACACTTACCAAGCTGTAAAATCTATAAGCATGCTATCTGAATCACCACACCAAATGGCCAGATGCACAAAAGAATTTAGCAACACTTTCTGGACACAGACAGGAGTGGTTTTGTGATCACCTTGAAGAACTTCCTTGACTCTGACTTTCCCTACAAGTACTACTTTTTCCCCTATTCTCTACTCTCTCTACATCGACCCCCAAACCACCTCAGCTCTTCTCTTGCTATATCTTTATCTGTACTGCCCACTACCTAAGAAATATCTTTCATCTAATCTTTGTCTTCCACTTCTGCAACACCACTTAAAAACAAGTAGCCAACTAATTTTGGCTGAACCAAGCAGCGTTTAAGAAATTACTAAAAATAATCACACACTCTGCTTTTATACTTTTCCTCTTCTGCTCATACAAAGGGAATATACCAGAAGGCATGCAATATTAAAACAAGTTCCATCTCAAGGACACAACTTACAGGTAAGCACTGCAAAACTCACTCTTGTCTCCATTACTAAGAAATGGTTGTGTTAGCCCTGAAGACCTTAACTAGCTTCTTGAATGAATGCAAATGTCATCTCCCCATTGCCACTTTATTCCTCCTCTAGTCTTACTATTGTAACTTACGTGCTTGATTTCTACACCTGGCTAACATATTTGTCTGAAAAGTCTGCCAGCCTGCATAATTCTGGAAGGCAGCAAGACAAAAGGAAGTTTGGACTCCACAGAAATTATGCCTTCCAGCTTTCGTCTACTTCCAAATAAACAACAGAGGCAAGAGAAAAACAAAAAAAAAACAAAACAAAAAAACAACAAACCAACAAAACCCCACAACACCCCAAGCCCTCAAAGACACCAAAAGCCTTTTAAGAAGGGTAGATGCACCTGAAACAGTAATTTTAATAAGCCTGTGTCAATAACCTTTAAAAAGTAAAATCTGTGACAAAAAAAAATCTTTAAATTCCTCCATACCTAGAAAAACTTATATGCAGGCTATATCTAGTACAGTTTGGAGAATTTATTGATCATCATCTCTTGCTTCATTAAGCAAGAGGACAATGAGAGGATAGTTTTGTACTAGACACCATACCCAGAAGGTAGCTGCAACTCATCCACAATAAACAGATTTGTAAGCCACGCTTTCTCTGCTTAGCAAGACTCATCCCACAGAGTACAGAATAACATCATCAACTACTCTTAAACAGCTATCACATGCATTTGCCATGGAACACAGGATAGAGAGACAACACCACCACAGTGTAAGCTTTTGTTCAAGACATTTGTACATGATTTGACCAGAACACTATTTTGTTTTGTCTACTGGATCTTTGAGAACTAAAATTCATGACAAATTCTTCACAAAAGAGGAATTTTGCTGTCAGCGGGCAAATAAAATCACACGTATATTGGCACTGCTTCCTAAATGTACCATCACTATGAAGTTAAAATATTATTCGATAACTCCAATAGGTTAAAAGTATAACAAATATATATAAAGTATAACAAATATATATACAGAATGCTTCCAAATGCAGACAGTCTCTCTTTTTCATTATGACCTTTTATCCAGAAACGACAGACACCCCAACGGAAAACCACAGAAACTGGCCAGGTGTCAACATGAGAGGCTTTTGGCTTGCCTCTTTTTTGAAATAACTACACTTCAATTTGACAGACGCTTTAGAGATCTTCAAACACTTATTTAAATGATCACTCCTACATCTGCATTACAACATTAACAAATAATGTACTTAGTTAATGCAGGCATATTTGGAAGCAAAGAATCTAAAAACATTAACGGCTTCTTTTACTAACTTACCAAGAATTAATGTCATTAAGTATGAAGAAGCACTGCAGATCAAACAGGTACCTAGTCACAGGCGTCAGCAAACAAGTATACCTTCATTCAACTTCAAACTAGGACACATATACAGGTAAAAAACATCACCAGGGGATGAAAGAGGGTGCACTGAAGTCACAAAGATGTAGACTTTAACTTATAATGGCATGAAGCATGAACTGCTTAAACAATGCTTACACTTTTTTTTTATTTAAGCATGCTGACATACAGTCAGAATTCAGTTTGTGTAAGAAACACAACAATTTTAGCACAGGAGAAACATTATTGCACTCCTTTCCTCAAGCTTCAAACTCTATCAGTCAGGCAAAAGAAAATAGTTGTCACTCTCTGAAATACAAACTCAGAGAGCCTGAAGTAGCTATTTTGATTCAGTGCACTTCATTACTATGTTTTGTTTTAAAATCCCTCCTCTGCAATCATCTCACAAGAACGGTACAAGTAAATGACAGTAGATATGCTATCTGCACCTTCTTCAAAAACTCTTTGCTTCACAAAAGACATCCTTATATCACCACTGTCACCCTTATGCAATATATGAAGTGGGTAATTTGAAAGAAGAAAGCGACTCCAGCAAAGAGACAAAGTTACTACTAAGGCACTGTTTGAACGACTGTACAGAGCATACAGCAGACTTTCTGAAAAAGTGACACTGAAACTGGCTTTAATTTATTGCTAACTGTAAACAAAACCATAAGTAACTCTGAGTTTAATAAAACATAGAGAAGTCAAAATAAAACCTGTTTACATAAAGAAACCATTTATTTTAAATTTATCTTATCATAAAAAGTTCTTATTTCCTTTGCAACACAATGACTTCTGTACATACGACAAATGGGATATTAAAAAAGAACCTATAGGCGCAGTGCTGAATAGTTCTTCCAGGGGTTCTGATAAGAATACATCTACAGAGAAAGTGTTCCTTCACATAATTATGAATTCAAACACTAAAAACATCCACCAAGTTCTTTACTCATCACTAAAATAATCCAGTGCATTTTGTTCCTCTTAGGCAAATTGCTCCAAGTATATTCACAATTTAACAATTTTCACATACCTCAAAAAAAAATTCCTCAAACATTAAGCAAGCTTCAGACCCTCTATCAAGCACAGACTACCACAGTATACCAAATAGCTATAATCATCGCTAAAGATCTGGAGGGAACATACATATAAATCAAACATAACAGCAGTGGCATTTACAAGAATGTAGACATTTCATTGCTTCTACCATCACTTTCCCCAGCTTTAAAACTATACGGCAACCCTGCCTTTGAGCTCAGGTGCAGACAGAACAGCAGGGATTCAACCCTCCATTCCCTTCCTCTCTATCTCCTTTAAAAACAGGAGACTGCAAGCAGCATCATATCTTTTCTTTAAATAGCTTTAAAGATACACCAGACATGGCAGAGTCTAATTGCCACAGCACTGGTGTTCCCCTTCCCCAAAAAAACCTACAGATTTTGCACAGTTCTTGAAATATTCTTTTCAAAATATTATGTAATAACAGCAAATATAAAAAACCTCTTCACTCACTACCAAGAGTACACATAAAGTGGGCATTAAATCCTGGTATTATAACTGAACGTCTGCAAATGGGGAATCCACTAGGTTCCTGAAAAGGCTTCTCAGAACCAAACATTATCACCAGCTTATGCTAACATCACACAATATCTCAAAAATGGGAGTATTGTTTTCCTCCATTTCATTATTTGTGAAAGGTCTAAGTCAACATCCATCACGGCTCGCACAGTTTTACCTCCCTGGGGTAGGGAGGTCAAGATCAATCCAAGTAACAGTCATTCACTCTCTGCCAGAGGAAAAATTATGTATTGTAAGGCCCTGTGAACAAGTAATTACAATGAAATTAATGTTTTATGAAGGAAATGCACTTGCTTTTAAAGGTCACAAAGTGACAGAGAAGACCACACAGTGGAAAAAATCCAGCAAATTACTGACTGACCCACAGGTTCAATGAATCCAAACAATAAATATTTCTGCTCTTTAAACAATTAAAAATGTCAAAACACAACGGCTGCAGACAGTGTTAAGAATGCAGACAGGCCAGACAATCAACTTCATATTTAAATATTTTGCTTACCTGTCCTGTGACTGCTCTTCATACATTCTTTCCTTTCCTTCTTTGAAGAGTCTTATAGCCCGTTTCGATTTTTTCATGAGACTGTCAATGTAGATTTTAAAATATTCATTCTCACTGAGTTGTGCAAGTTTCTGGTTGTCATCATATTTGCTTAGTATAAGTCGCAAATGTTGGTAAGTGTCAGGTAAAATGTCAAGTATGTAAGGTGGGCTGTTTTTGAGTTGAAGCTTTGGATTTTGGCACAATCTTACCTATAAGCAAAAAGAAGAGGATGTAAAAGGCAAGAAATATGTTGGGGCAAAAACTGATCTGACATCTTTAAAATTAATAGGTGTAAGCATACTTCTCTAACCTCCAGGCACAAAGAATTAAATCCTACTTCATCCATATTCCATGAAATCCCAACATAGGATGTAAAATTTAACTTAGTCCTGTCACATCTATTAAAAAAAAAAAAAACAACAAACAAACAAGCTTACTTACATATTTTGGGGTTTTGCTTTTAAAGCAAGAATGTCTTTGCCTACTATATGCTAAGTATATTATGAAAACACAGTACGCAAGTAATGCCAAGAGCAGTAGTTTTTTACAGATCTGTTTGCTGCAGGTGAACTTCCCTCTGGATGTTTAAATGCCTGCTAAGAGCTGACCTCATAAATTACCTTGTCATCTGCCATCTCTCTTTTCTCTATCCAACAGTATAACCTCTTAGAGCCTACAGAAATTTAAAGTTTGAGAAGTCTACGCACAAGCAAATGGTCTGAACGATGCCAGTGGTTCAAAAGCTATTAGTTATGACAGACAGAAATTAAGTCACTTACAAACAGACATTGTAAACCAGGAAACAAAACATTCTAAACTCAATGTTTTCCAGTTCATGGCTGTTAATAGAAGATAACATTTTTAATGGTCTTGAAAACATCATGTTCCTAAATGGCACAAAATTAATTGAATAATATACATTACTTAAAAGAACAAGATTCAGATGAATTGAACACCTTTATTTGAATCAAGTCTCCACTGGAAATGCTTCTGGAAGAAGGTACTATGTTTGTTTCCTGAACATACACAAGTTTAGAGTAATTATCTCCTAGCTACCTGAATTCTCTGGTAGTTTGTTCTACAACATTCTGTACTAGAAAGTGAAAGGGACTGAAACTAAAGGGTAGTGTTTGAGTGCTACTGCACTGAGCTATTCACACTCAGCTACAACACTGCAGAGGGACACATTCTAGACACGTGTGTGCAGCTGTACATATGCAAATACTTATGAAAAAATTAAGCCCATGTGGTATAAAAGTTTTATAGGTATCGTTTGGAGATCACCACATTATATATATTAGTGACTTTGACATTCTTTTGAGGTACCTAATGAGGCTGTAAAAACATCTTAATACTGCTGAAAGCAGACTCCTATTCCTACGAAGGTATCAACTTCAAAAAAACTGCAGTCCTCAGAATTTCCGGAGGGGGAGGAACCAAACTTGTCTCCTGTAACTCGCCTCTCTAAACTTAAAGCTGTATCACTATTGCTGACCCCTCCTTCAATTTCTAGATCTACACCATTAAGAAATTCTCTGCTGTAAGACTGTTGCCACTAACAGACTTTTATGCACCACAGACAGCAAAGGAAACAATT